>JAANBB010000200.1:0-68544 GCA_014621425.1 Cylindrodendrum hubeiense | reverse complement strand
AGACCCAAGAGCCGCGTCCAGAACAGAGAACCCGTCAGAGACCGTCCGAGACAAAGTGGAGGACTGGATGCTGAAGACTGGAGAAGGGATCAGAATCTACACAAACTAGTGAGATAGGTGGACCTGTGCCGTGCAAATGTGGAGTCGCCCTGTCCACTTGCGTGAGAAGCAAGGTACAATGCAGCGCAGTGCAGGACGGGGCATGACAGTGCATGACAGTGCGTGTGTCGGTCCTCCAGGGCTGGGAAGAGGAAGTGTATCGCCGCCGTTCATCGACATCCACCCGGCCCAACAGACGGACATGGCTAACCCACTGGCCGTGAATGAAGACGCCTCCAGTCTGCATTCAGGGTCGCCAGCGCTGGGTTGGGGCTCAATGTATGTCCCCAATTCGAGCAACTGAGGACCCCTGCCCGCCAGCATGTGTCAGGACCACGGCTCGCCAGCCAGCAAAGGCGACACAGCCCCCTCAGTCTGCATCTCGCTGCGTCCCATCCCCTGGGGCTCCCTGACCGGGCCCTTTGACACCAACCAGCGGAGCACTAAAGCAGAGTCGCAGCAGAGCGTAGCATCCCGCGAGCGAATCGCCGAGGCTCATCTTGGACAGGGCGGGCGAAGAGCCCCCAATGGAGTCCCTTGACGTCGATTGACGTCTCCGTAAACTCTGCCGGCACTGGCGTAGCCAAGTTTATTGTCGTCAGCGTCGTGGAAGCGAGAGAAGAAGACCATGGAAGGCGAGGCACCCAAGGACGCCAAAAGCCAAAATGTCGACCAACCATGGCAGCGGTCAAACCACCAAGTGCTTGCGGCGTGCTCTCGCACTGTCGACTCGCGTCAACGGCCCGAGAGTACTTGTCAGGAGTGCAGCGCCGGTCAGGACAGTTAGGTATCAGTAGCCACCAAGCACAAGGTTCCAAGGCGCCTGGGCTTGCCAGGTGGGCTTGCCAGGTACCTACCGGTCAGTGGGTGCGTCTCGGGGGAGTGTGTACCCATCATCCGCCGCCCACATGGCCCAATTGCGTCAGCCTAGCCCAGATGGGCTCGATGGATCACTGTCCCAGCACAACACGCCTGGTTCTGAATGCCCAAAGCACCGCACCGGCACCAGGCGCAGACGCCCGTTCAAGCAAGTCGGGCAGTCAAATCAAACAGAACTCGAATCAATCCAAGCAATTTTCACACATCGATCCGTCAATGGGTCATTGATGCATCCATTCATTGATTCACGCACCAACCCGCTGGCCCTTCCTCAACCCCGACTCCCTTCCTTCAACGACGTGCCCACACGGCCAAACTCACTCCCTCCATCATCCCCCCACGCGTACCTCTCTCGTTCTCACGCTTCGCTCTGCGGCGCGCATCCCCCTCCCCCTTTCACTCATTCGTTCATTTGATATCCCCTGCGGACAGTGCTGGGGTTCAATCAAGCTCCTGCCCATATCTCTCTCCAAACAGGAAGCCCGCTTTCCGCTTTCCACATCCCGCATCCAGCATCATCGTCCGTCGTCCGTCGTCCACCTGCCTGCCCGTCAGCACCAGCAACAGCGCCGGCGCAGCACAACACAGCACAGCGCACAGCACAGCGCAATACGAACTCGTCCGTACAGCTCGACGCCAACAAACGGCACAGAACAGAAGCTGGTGAGCCTGACCGTCCCAATCCTCAATCCTGATCCGAAGCTGGATCCAGGTATCATTATCATCGACCCGCACTGCACCCCCCATCCTCAGCCGCCCGCATTCCCGCATTCCATCTCACTCACACACCTGGCACCTCACTCTCACACAAACATCGATACATCCTTCCATACTACCCGCACAGTACCATCGCCCTTGGCGCTTCGTACATACTACGGTACCCTCTCCCCATCCGCCCCAGAGTAGGTACCTGCGTACGGAGTACTTCCCACCTGGGCCCCCTCCTCGCCCCTCCCATCTCCCCTCCACGCCCCAATCCCAACCCACCTTAGGCAGTCCGCGTCAAGCACGCTCTCTGTTCGGAGACAGCGTCTCACAGTGGCCAACCACTTTTTCCCTGCTCCCCAAGTCCCAGTTCCCAGTTCCCAGTCCCCAGTCCCCCCCCAGCATAGGCAAAACCAAAAAGCACATAGCACAAAGCACAAGCAAAGGCACACGCAGGAGCAAGGCCCGCCCGCCCGCACTGCGCTGCACTGCATCGGAATTTGGCTTTGTTGGCTCTGGCTCTGGCCGCCAAACCCGCGCACCTTTTCCTCCTTGCACACCCTGCTGCCCTCGCTCGACCCATCGTCTGCATATGCCGTCCTGAGACCTTTTTTTAGCCAAGCCTGCCTGCTGGATCATGGACGGCCCCCGGTCAACCTCCTCCTCTGCTTCTATCGCCCCTTCCCATCGTCGCAAACTCATCAAGAAGCCCCCCTCTCATCATTACGCCCGCTCGTCCTCCGGCTTCGATGGTGGTGGCGGCTACGACGCCGATTCCCTAGGAAGCAAACGCAGCTCCCAGAGTCTGAGACGAGCCCCCAGCGCTCCCCCAGCCCGCTCCAACCCCGCGACCGCGTCGGGACATACTCCCGTTAACACCTTTCGATCGAACGCATCACCCATCTTGCCTCCGGGCGATTTTGCCTCCAACAACGCTTGGGCACCCGTCCCTCGTCATAACCGCCTCTCCGATTCCCATCTGCGGCCCCTTAGCAAGCCGACCACCCCAGCCGACGACTTCATCGGCGCCCCATTCGACGGCGCCGCCATCCTCAACCGGATTGAGTCGATAAAGGTGCCGAGTCCCCAAGACTCCGTCCACCGCCACCACAACCATCATCAGCCCCCACTTCTCAAGGTCGGCCCCGACTCCCAGTTCACAACCCCCATCTTGCGACCCTCCGCCAGTTTCACCGGAATGGACTCGTCCCTTTCAGAAAAGGGCCTCGGGCCTCGGGCTCCCACCGACGGTTCCGTGGGCAACACCAAGCGATATTCCGACGATGGCAGGGAGCCCAAGTCGGCTGTCCTACGAAAGAAGTCGGGCTTCTCGGGCTTCATGAACAGTCTAGTCGGCTCGCCCAAGAAGCCCGTCATTTCCGCCCCCGAGAACCCCGTTCACGTCACCCATGTCGGTTACGACAGTGCGACGGGCCAGTTCACTGTCAGTCTCCCCGTCCCGCCTTGTGGCATCCCCGTCCATCGATCCACGCTAACAGCTTATAGGGCCTGCCCAAGGAGTGGCAGCGGTTGATTAACGAAAGCGGCATCCCCGAGAAGGAAAGGCGAGAGAATCCTCAAACGATGGTTGATATTTTGCAGTTCTACAAGGAGACAACTGAGAGGCCCCAAGAGGACCAGAGCCTCGAAAAGTTCCACCATGCTGGCGCCCAATATGCGGCCAACTCTCCTGCGTCTGCAGCATCTCCGGGCACGTACCCGTCAAATTATATGGGTATGTCACCAATCACTAGTCCACCTACCGAACCCAGGTTTCCAACTGTCAATCATGAAGGAAGTTTTGAGAATCCCCGAGCACCGCCGCCCGTCCCCAGAGGCCAGGTCTCTGGCAAAGACCTGATGCCCAGTCGACCGGCCCCGAAGCCACCCGTCAGCATGAACAACCGGCACCATCCCCAAGGTGCCTACACTGCCAAGGACTCTGGCATTGGCATGTCGCAGCCTGGTGAAGAATCCTTTGGCTCCAAGGATAACAGTCCCATGCTCCCCGAAGAACACCGCTCCCGGTCGAACTCGCGCGTCCAAGTCCCATCGCCGTATGCCCCGACGGCCCCCCAGCAGAACCAGGTCGCTCAAGCGCAAGCCGCCGCATATCAGCAGCAGCTCATGCAACAGCAGCAAGACCAGGCGATAGCTCAGGCTCAGGCCGCCATGTCTGGCCAAGTCACTCGGGCTCCTAGCAAGAGAACCCCTCACCCGGTTCCTGCGCCTGTTGGCCAGCCTGGCCAGCCTCCCCACCCCAACGCGGCGTATGGACGTCCTCCCGAGGCAAATGGGGTTGCGAATGCCCCACGACAACAGCCTGGACCTGGAGCCATTCCAGGAGCACCAGGAGCAAGACCGCGACACCGAGTTCGACAAAGCGCTGCGTTCGACGTCGTCGCCTCCCTGAAGCGCATTTGCTCTGAGGGTGATCCTCGAGACATTTACCGTGGATTCAACAAGATTGGTCAGGGCGCCTCAGGTGGTGTCTATACTGGTCACGAGCGGGGCACGAACCGTCTTGTCGCCATTAAGCAGATGAACCTGGAGCAGCAACCTAAGAAGGACCTGATCATCAATGAGATCCTCGTCATGAAGGATAGCTCGCACCCGAACATTGTCAATTTCATTGACAGCTATCTCTGCGGTGGAGAGCTGTGGGTCGTGATGGAATTCATGGAAGGTGGCAGCCTTACGGATGTTGTCACCTTCAACATCATGTCCGAAGGTCAGATTGCCTCGGTCTGTCGGGAGACCCTCAAAGGACTGCAGCACCTGCATTCCAAGGGCGTCATTCACCGTGATATCAAATCTGATAACATTTTGCTTTCCATGGAGGGCAACATTAAACTCAGTACGTGACCATTGAACGGCTAGAGAACCGTTGAGACACTTCGAGATTCTTGATTGGACAACGCTGACTAGAAATAGCTGATTTTGGCTTCTGTGCTACCATCAACGAAGCCCAAAACAAGCGAACGACCATGGTGGGAACACCGTACTGGATGGCCCCCGAGGTAGTCACTAGAAAGGAGTACGGCCGGAAGGTCGACATCTGGTCTCTCGGTATCATGGCCATCGAGATGATTGAGGGCGAGCCCCCGTACCTAACGGAGTCTCCCCTTCGCGCCCTGTGGTTGATTGCGACCAACGGAACTCCCCATATTAAGAACGAGCAAGATCTCTCAGCCCTCTTCAAAGACTTCCTGTACTTTGCGCTCAAGGTGGATCCTGAGAAGCGAGCCAGCGCTCATGATCTGCTCCGAGTACGTTTTTTTCCCTTGACACTTGCCCCCATGGTGGGTTGTGCTAACCTGGACATAGCACGAATTCATGAAGCAGTGCGTTGATCTCACACAATTGTCGCCATTGGTCCGAGCCGCCCGAGAACAAAGAGCGCAAGAGAAGGCCCGCAAGGGACAATAGGCTAGTCCATGCGGTATTCGAACTCGCCGAGCAGCTCCCCAATTGGGAGGGAAGACAGTCGGTTATTGGCATCGCTAAGGCGATACAATGACCCCCTTCCGACCGAATAGCCAGGGCTCGCTCCCTCAAGGCAATTTGGATATGACGACACGGGCGACAGCGCAGTTAATCTGAAAGCTTGGCCAATCGAACTCGCGTCCCCGGTGGATCTCATACCTCGATTCTCAATCATATAATGACCATTTTTCGAAAACTTTTTTTCGATCACCTTATCATAGCAGGCCTTGCATCTTGAAGTTGGAGTTGACATTGATGCCGCGTCACGGGACTCGGGCTTGCGCAGGGAGACGCAGAAGACCGAGCACAAAAGGTGCCAACAGGCGACTCGGATACGACGCCTGAAAGCACATAGAAATGACACGCTGGATATACCCCCTGCATACGAACAAGTTACTTCTGCTGAGTTTACCTCGAGATGGGTCTATTACGTTGCTAGACCAATCTCCCCTCGCCAACTCCAATCATAAATTTGTTTTGTTGCTTCGCTTTGCAAGATTCACATTGTGTTCGCGGTCGGGTGTGGTTCTAACAAGATGAAGGTATACTTAATGAGTTTGATCAAACTGAATCTGCTATCCGTCCCAGCTGTCCGTCCCAGCTATCCGTCCCAGCCACCCGCCACGGCGGGAAAAGCTTCATATAAAACGCCCCGAGAATATTGCAGCACCCCAATCTAGTTGATACGAGCTGCGTTACTGTGGGACAGGACGTTGCCCTGCTCCCAATTTTGGTAGATGGTGCTCATCTGCCGGCGCAACCTCATGCCCCCGCCACGAGCGGCGTCCATACCTGTGACGACGCTGGACTTGACCTGGCCCAGCATGGCGACGGTGCCAAGAGCGGCCGGCTTCGGGTGGTGCTTGATCTTATCGGTGCTGGAGTGAAAGTAGAGAGACTGGCGGACCGTGTTCCGGACCGACGCGGCGGCATTTTGCGTGGTGGTGGAGGCTTTGAGGAGCGCAGGCCGGAGGCGATTGCGCAACTTGCGGGCGACGCGGAGAGGGATGGAGCACAAAAGTTGCATTGTGATGTTTTGTCTGTGGATTGCGAGTTTGAGGGGTTTCGGTGGCGTTGCGTTTGCGTCTGGGGTTTGTCGCTTGCTAGGAGCGGGAGTAACGCACTCTAGGCCCGGCCGAACGGTTGGTGATTATGAAGTTTGTCGGGTACTCGCTTGGTGCTTGGTTGATCTCTTGATCTCTTGATCTCTTGATCTCTCGATCTCTTGACCTCGTGCTGGCTTGTGCTCAGACTCGGCTTTCACCAGATGGACAGGACGAGATGGATGGGCGGGACAGAGGTTTCTTCGGGTAGCGGTTGTCGTTTCTTGGGGTCCTGTTTCTCTTTACCAAACTAGAAAAGAGCTTTATGCTGGTATCTCGCTGCAAAATCGAAAAGGGCGTCCCGCGATCCCAGGAGGGAGGGGACAGCCTGGTTTTCTTGTTATCTGCCGTGCCATCCCCCGCCACCGCGACGAGCCGTCTACTTGGACGAGGGCCCCATCGGCACGCTCCGTCGGCTTAATTACCTGCGGTCTAATTACATGCGGTCTACGTCCTGCGGTCTAAATCCTGCAAGAGGAAGGACGGGTCCGGCTCCGTGTAACGTGGAGATCACTGGTTCGTTGAGAGGCGATTCGGGGGGGGAGGCAGGCACGTCAAGCGTGCGTCGCATGGAAGCGAGAAAGGGGCCGGGGCTGGTGCGTGATTGGGAACGCGGGAATGCGGGAGTGCGGGATGCGGGACTGACGAAGAGGCGGTGTCTCAGCGCTGCGAGACTCGCGTGGTGTTTTGGCGCCCCCGCGGCCCGCGGCTGGCGTCTGGCATCTGGCATTCGCTGGGAGGAGGGATTGGGTGGCCGGCCTCTCTGCGCCGGGCTCATGACTGCAATCCTCCTTCATGCTCTTCCCTCTGCATGGCGCTGCATCGACAGCGTCTATCTGACTTGCTGCACGCTCTCCCGTCTCCATCGTGTAGCAGCGCCGCGCCCGTCCCATCAGCCGATTTTGGGCCCACATGGAGCTGCGGGCTGGTGGCGGGTATTGGCACTGCGAGGAAGCGGTGAGACGCGGCGCCGGCGGTGGGCGGTTTGCGGGTTGGCGTGGCATGGGGAGAGCGGGAACCGGAACCGACGATGCCATTTCCCTTTTCATGACGCCGGCCGCGCGCCTATTGGTTGGGCCCGCCGGCCAATGCGACGCGGGGAATTATTTAGACTACGTGCATGAGGGGATCGTGACCCGACCGCCATCGACCGCCGTGTAAGACGTTAGTGGATCACTCTGTAAATCGCCCCATTGCACTGCAGCTGGGACACCAGAGCATCGTCAAAACAGTCACAGCATTGAATCACAACATGCAGCGCAGGGCAAACAGGGCAGACGGGGTGTGAGAGCCAAACAATGGCCATTAGACTTCTTTGTTGAGTATCAACTGCGTCTCTCGCTGCCACCGAAACATTCCAGTGCAGTCCTCCTCCCTCTCTCTATCAAACCATCCCAGGTTCTCTATTGTATCCCTTCAATGCTTCCCATTTTTTCGAGGAAAGAACAACTATCCCTCCATACCCGTGAACTCCGAACAAGCTTGAGAAAGAAAATCAGAAACCAGTCCGCCTTTTAGTAGCTAGACTGTTCATGTGCGCGACCCCCCAAGGACCTTTTTATTTTGTTTTTTGTGGATTCATTTCGAAAATGCCCATCCCTCCAAACAAAGTATAGAAAATGTGGCTCTGTCCTATCCAAGCCAATAAGTTACTCGCTTAGTAGCAAGTGTAGCCACCATCGATGATGCAGTTGGAGCCGGTCATGAACTTGGAGGAGTCCGAGGCGAGGAAGACGCAAAGACCGTTGAGCTCGTCAACATTACCCAGACGGTTCTGGGGGGTAAGGGACTTCCAGATCTTCTTCTGGGCATCAAGGGCGGGGACACGGTTAAGGGCGGTGTCCATGTAACCGGGGGAGATGCAGTTGACACGAATCTCGTACTTGGCCCACTCGGCAGCGAGAGACTTGCCAAGCTGGATAACACCAGCCTTGGAGGCGTTGTAGCAGCTCTGCTCCTGGGGGTAGTTGACGACGGAACCAGACATGGAGGCAACCAGGACGATGGAGCCGGGCTTGCCAGCGGCCATCATGGCACGGCCGACGGCCTGGGACATCAGGAAAGAACCGTTAAGGTTGATATCGATGAGACGACGGAACATGGCGGGGTCGTAGGTCTCGGCCTTGATGTTGGAATCGGCGATACCAGCGGAGTTGACCAGGACATCGGGGGCGCCGAAGCGCTCAACAACGCTGTCGACGGCAGCGTTGATGGCAGCGCCATCACGGACATCAACCTTGAAGAAGGAGACGGGGAGGCCAGTCTTCTCGTGAAGCTCCGCAGCGGACTGGTCGCCGAGGTCCTGGTTGGCATCGAAGATGATGATGGCCTTGGCACCAGCCTCGGCACAGGCGCGAGCCATGTAGTTACCGAGACCACGGGCACCACCAGTGACGATGATGGTCTTGCCGTAGACGCTCATGTTCTTCATGGTCTGGGGCAAGGCATCGTAAACCTTGCGAGTCAGGGGCACGACAGCTTCGTTCTCAGAAGGAGGGACGGGGCTGTCCTGGGGAACCTGAGAAGCGCCCTCAGGGACATGGACGGTGTGCTTGTCGCCCTGGCCGGCACCATAGATGGTGACGGGGACCTCCTTCTCACGGACGACGCTCTTCTTGTTGGCGGTATCAGAAACACGGCTGATACGGGTGGTCGAGAAGAAGCGAGCCGAAGAAGCGGCAGGGCGAGCCACGGGAGCAGCAGCTCGGGAGAGGCGGAGGATGTTGCGGGCGGCGGAAGACATTGTGTATATATGACTTAGTGCAACGGGAGAATGTGATGAAGAGCAGTGGGAGAGGATAGAGGGAGGAAGAGGGTGGGTCGTATTGGGTATATTTAATGAAGTGAATGAGAGAGAAGGTCGAAGGAGCAGAGCTTCAGACGACAAGAGGACGTCTTGATATAGGTATGCGCCGGCGGGCTAGAGATAGCAGAGGAGGTGGGGCGCAAGGTGAAGGGTCAAGTCAAAAAATTCTGGGCCGGGGGCGAACTTTTTTGGGGAGGGAGAGGGTCAAGTGGCCGCTACTGCAGGTCTAGCGTGGCGGGATGTCCGTAAGGCGAAGCTTCACAATCAGCTCAGCTGGGCTAGATCTGGTTTGTGGTTATGGTTGGGGGTGCGGGCCTGGATTCGGTGGGTCGGGAGTCGTAACGCGTGTCGATCGTGTTACCGATGTGCCTTTGGGGTGTAAGGTTGGTGGTGAGTTGAAAACTGTCTCCGGGGAGGGAAAGCTTCGTGGGTATGACGGTGGCGAGGACGGTAGCTAGACACTAGGTGACGGCGGGTGGACCGGTACTATTCTCGGGGATCCTCAATAGCGACGCCAGAGCGGCAACTTGTGGACCGGGGGGAGGTTGTGTTGACGAGATGCGGAGATCTGATTGATGCAATTGGGGTGCGGTGGTTGCGGAGAAGATTGATGGACGACAAGTCAAGATGAAGAACTGGATGACGAGAAGGTGTGGTTGGGTGTCTGCAAACAGGGTTCATGTCAGTCAAAGCAGTTCCCATTGTCCTCCACATAAGAGAGCCAGATGGCCTCCTCCGTTGGGCCGCTCCGCGCAAACAAGGCGCATGGCGAGGGGAGATTACAAGGGAGCATACCACTTTGTTGTGCGGGGAGCTCAGGTGCTCAGGAATGCAGAGTGTCTCGGGATAGTAGTGGTGATGTGAGTTGTGCGAGTGAGGAATCAAAGGGATAATGCTGTGACCGCCAGCTCGTCGAGCGTTTATATACTGAGAGTGTGGAGCAATACGCTGACCGACGGTCAACCCCCTGCAATCAACGGTGAGCGTTGTGATGTGATTCACAGCTGCTCTCTACATCGATTGACTGCAAAGTACCTTACCGTCCGGCCACCACACCTAGTCGGGGCCCGATGTCGCATGAGCAAGGGTTCCCTCCACCAAGATGCGACTGGATGGAGACGGCGTTTGGTCACAAGATCCAGCATCAGGGGCACCAGGGGGTGGAAGAAGCAACGAAATTATGTTTGTCAGACGGACCAGAGATGCCATGCTTTGGCGAGGTGGGGGGGCGAGCCTCCAAGAGCAAAGTGCATGCGTTTCGGTGATAAGGCGCCTGCGAGGAGGCTAGCATTGGGGAAGGCTAGGGTGCTTCCGACGGGGTTTGTTGATGACTTGCTGGTGGTGGGTTGCTGGTGGTGGGTGGAGGTGGAGACGGAGACGGTGGATGTGATGGAAGAAGCCATGGTAGTGGTGTTGTTCCCCCTCCCCCTTCTCCCTGCCCTTCCCCTCGAGTCCACCTACACGCTTGATTACTACTAGTGGGTTGGTGTTTGGCTTGTGCCGGGAACATGTTGTTGAGGCGGCTGAGGGTCGGTCTTAGGGTCTGAGGGTCTGAGGGTACGGAGTAAATGAATCAGAGCCTACTCCGTAAGGTGACGACGGGCGTTGATGAGGGGCATTGGGCCGTCGACCCCATCCATGATTGTGCTCCGGCCTCCCCAACGTCGCCATTCGCGATAGTCGTACGAATGGTGATGGTGACATTGCAAAAGTTTTCTTCTCTGGTCAGGCACACGCCCAAAAGTACATCCCACGCATGTCCGCCCGGCCCGGGTCGGAACTGTTTGACAGAACGGGAAGGGGAGGGAGGAGGTGTGGTCAAGAGGGCAATGCGGGTTGGTCGCTCCTGCCGACACTCCCATTCAGGCCTGCATATGCGGCTCCTCGCTCTTGCCCAGCTCCCCCAACCCTTCGCTGCTGAGGAATTCCGTATTACCTCTCACCTCTCACCACACCCACATGTGCCTACCAACCTGCCTAGTACCAACACACACGTTGGCGACAGTGTTCCGACCACGACGGAAACACAGCGTTAGCCTCAAGGACAATGCGAGTGCTAGTCTGTCCTGCCCATCACAAGAGCAACATGTCGGCCAGCCAGTCAGCAAAGCCATTGGCCCCGTCAGACATTGCCAAAATGACCCCCCATTCACGCCCCTTGCCCTTGCCTTGTGGCCGTTCAGATGACCTTGTGCCACGACGCACGGCGCCCTCCGCCCCGTCCATTTCCTGTTTCCCTGGGATTCTTCCTCGGACCCTCAAGGCCTAGGGACGATCAATCCGCGGCCGCGCCCCATTCCGTGGGGAGCTCTGGCGGGGCCTGGCCCGGGCTCCAGGGCACCCGCGGACGCCATCATAGCGCCTGTGACCCACTAACTCTTAGGGGCTCATGGGGGAAGCACAGGGGTAGCTCTTTCGGTAGCTGCCACAGTACCCACCGCATCCACTGCATCCACTTGCGGCGCACACGCCCACTCACCTACCCACGACCCTGCTTGCCTGCCAAAACCTTGCGCCGACCGACGAGGATTGTTCCAGGAATTCACTGCGTGGCAAATAGAAGCTGATCCCCCTAGACGCGCCGGGTTCTCCCCCCCGTCTAATTTTGGAGTGCCGTGTCTCTTCTTGTTTTCGGTATGCAGCTGACCGGCCGCCCGGCAGCGATGCACCAACCACACCTAAATCAAGCATGATGGACGCGACGGCCTACGGTAACGGCCACGCCCACGGATGGCCACCACTGCACCACACCACACCATACACATACCAACCACAACAAGAGACGTCGGCATAATAGTCCTCAACCGACTCGTGCTCTCTGCCACTCAAACTGGGTGACACCCGTTGCGGCTTGCAGTAGCCAAGGGGGTGGGATGCCAACACGGGGCCGGCGTTTGGTGGTGGCCCCCATCCTTCTCCATCCTGTCCAGGCAGCCGACTTTCGTTACGGAGCACAGTAGTCGATACGGTACCCTCCATCCCACTCACTTCACCGCCCATCCGAGTCAGATGGCACCGGCCCAATTCGAAAAGCTGATCGGGGCCGGGTGTAATGGTTTCAAGCCAGGGGTCCTTGAGATGAGGGATAGACATGACAATTTGCATGTCCCGGGTCTCCAGGACAGTCTCAAGCCTCAAGTGCCAGTGACTTGGGGCAGCCGGGGGCTTGGAGCCTGCGACGTGGGGTGTCCACGTCCCGGGCGCATCGACTAGTCCACGCCTCACCGAGATGGCACAACTCATTTCACGCAGGCCATCATGTGGACATGCTGTCTTTTTGGCATCCCCCGCCATACCAGCATCCAACGAAGGCGGCCACTGCAGACACGGGGGAGCTGGGCACTGCGGTACTTGAGCCGCTCAGACTATAGTCGACACAAGCCTCCAACCCACCTGACTCAGCCTGCATCGTCTCCCTTGGTGTTGCAATTGACTTTCATCCTATGGCGAGCACGGCAGGCCAGTCTCGCCAATTGACGACGGATGAGAGCGAGGCTTGTGATTGAATGACGTGGCCGAGTTTCGTCATTTAGAGGCTACTCAAGCATGTGCAAATACTTGAAGCCTTTGATATCGATCAATGGCAGACACAACATAGAAAAGTTGGTTACATTCCGTGGAAGGCAAGACGACGCTATACCTCAGATTGCCAAGACAACCTTAACGCCAGCCCGAGAATGGCCCACATGCACGGACGGAGCCGGATTCCATTCCCCCCACTCTCCGATGCTTTTTTTTTCTTTCCTTGTTGTCTCTCACTTGACTAGCTCCACTTGCGTGGCAGGAGGAGAAGACAACTCTCCGAAACAAAAGAGGGATAGAAAACGGTGACCAAAAAGGTAGGTTGACAAGCCAGTGGGGTTTGTTGAGTGGTGACCTGGTTGCGAGACCGGCTGATCCCAACATATGCCCCGAGCCCAAGGGCTAGGGCTTCAAGTCATGACAATATGGAATGTGTTAGCCACAACATTGATGTCATCCATATTGGAGTAGGATGTGGCAACAATCAATTATGACGACAACCTATGATTGATGCTACCACGTCATCCTGGCCAAAATTGCCCTCACCAAAACTTCCGTAACAAGCTGAAGAGAAACAAGCCGCTGTGTCCGGTCACGGCTTACACGGCAGGCGCTTGAGCGGTGTGTGTGAGTGTCGTACCAGAGTCATGGTTCTAAACCTATCTCGCTCTGAATACCCTCTAAAGTGTCAATTTCGCAAGTCTGGCCGGCTTGGCAGGTCTGGACCGTCAGATGATATTACTCCCTGCATTTGAGGGAATGCCGCAGGACATCTGCTTCGCCATCTGCACGCCCGCATCGTAGACAAGCCTCTTTTGACCCTGGCGGGCGCTGCATGCATTTCGCACATTGCAGGCTCGGACAACGTCCATTCTCGAAACGACAATGATATGGAGACAAGGCGGGAGAGCAAGTCCGTCGCCAGCGCTAACATTTCCCATCAACGTGCTCCATCCAAGAAAAAAAATCATATTGTTTAGTGTAGGCAGCAGGATTCTTTGTCGGGACCAAGCAAGCTTGAGGCTGCTCCGGGGGGCACCACAACCCCGCTTCCATCGAGCTGCTGCTGTTTAGTGTCGGTCCCAGTGTCGGTCCCAGTGTCGGTCCCAGCGCGCCGTTTCGATGGTCCATGCCTGGACGATGATGGCCTAAGCATATCTAGTTAGGTTTGGGGAAGGCCTGGCAAGGAGACCTGGTTGGCCTGGCAGGTCTGAATCAAGATGGGCCGAGGCGCCTGACGCACCCGATCTGCATATGCCGGCGTGCAACAGATGGATGGGAAGACGGGATGGGGCGAGGGGACGGCGTAGGAGTCCCGCAGATGGCCCAGCTCTGGCTGAGGGGTCCCGGCCACGAGGTTGGGTGCCGGCGTGCGTGTGGTGGACTGGTGGACTGTGGTGGACTGGTGGACTGTGTGGTGGTGGACTGGTGGATTGTGCGGTGGACCGGTGGACTGTGTGGTGCCCTGGAGCTTCCCTGGTGGTGCCCTGGAGCCTCCCTGGTGGTGCCCTGATGAGTCTGATGTCGCCCTAGGGTGGCCCTGGTGGTGGGGAGCTACCACGCTCCCTGCCCTGGTTCCAGAATATCTGCAGAAGCCCTCGCAGCCATCGTGGACCGTGGCCGAGGCGCCGTCGCAGGCGCATGCACCTTGAATGCGCATGGGGAGTGCCGCGCCTATCCGCCCGTGCACGGGCCATACGCCGACCACAAGTCCGGGGTATAAGTGGGATCCCGCCGCGACATGCCATCGACATGTTCCGACTACCATGCTCCCACGAGAAAGAGCCGCCGAAGCTCGATAAGCCACGACTTTTATGAGGCGCCGCGCGTGACGGCGCTCGCCGTTCGGACGAGCGCACTGCTGCCCCGTCCCCGGGGCATCTCGCGACCGGGGCCCTGGGAAACTGGGGACCGGCCCGGCGCCGTGCAGATGTGCCGTGCAGCTGCTGCCAAGGGCGGGTGCAGTCCGGCCCGGTGAGTCGGGGGGAAGCTCATGTGCATGTCAAGATGCTGGATGGTGGATGTCAAATGTCAGATCGTCCCAGCCCGATGGGAGGTGGTCGGAGAGACGCGTTGCAAGGAGAAATGCTCATATACCCATTCGCCAATATACGACTATCTATCCCTCGAGGAGCGCGTCCGAGACGCGATACGGCCATGCCAAACGGTCCCTAGCCTGTCGACCCATACTTCTCGCCCTCATCCAACACCAACCAGCCAGCCCCCGTTCCAAACGCCGGCGGGCAGGGTATTATTACACAAGCCAATCCAGATACAATCAATTGAGCAATGCAAAAGCCACGCTCATCCCCCTGGCCTTCCTCTCGTCCGCACGCAACGCACTCAAACCCCTCCTTCTCGTAGCATCCCCCCCTCATCAGATCGATTCTGCTCCTCATCTCAGTCCTGCACCCCAACATCGTCTTGCAGGTCGGCTGCGATCTCTGTCAGATTCCCTTGCCCCGGCCGACCTGTTGGTCCAGGCTTTTGCTATGAGATCTATCCCGCGAGGATGGTTCAATCTGGCCACCAGGCCATTAAGACTGGTCTAGGCGTCGTGGGTCTGGACACCATCGGCCAGGGTCCGACCCACACGCTCGCCACTCGCCTATGAATCTCGGCCCCACACGGCAACTCAACGGCCCTGGCCGTCGTTGTCGATTCGGATCAGATCCAGTAGTGACGCAATGTAGGGGCTCTGCGAGATTTGTTAGCGCTGACGTACCATGTAATTGGCTCTATGGGAGAGAAAGTAAAAGTGACTTACCAAGGCTCGGTTCTCTGCCAGAATCTCAAAGAGGCGAGGCAGGATCGGCCGGAAGAGGGTCTCATTCCACCCACCGGATTCTCCACCATTCTCTTGGACTTTGACTAGCTCGTCCTCAGCCTCCGTCTTCACGACGTTGCGGGCAATGTTACGCAGCACAAGCGCAGCACTCAACGGGATGCCGGCAGCCTGCGGGGGGGCGTTAGGATTCCGCTCGTCCCGCACCGTCATGGTCTCTTCATAAGTCACCGCCATGGTCTTTGCGGGGATAATCCAGGGACGGTCTGGTTTCCGAGCCTGTGCTTCCGAGGTTGGCAACATCGCCGAGACATGCGTGTTAATATGGCGCGCAAAGTCCTGGAGGTGCATCTTAGTGGGCACAGCGAATCGAGAGCATTCGCCCCAGGTGCAGACGAACTCCTTCTCGGCGTTATCATACTGGTCGTCGTCGTTCTTCTTCTCTTCCAAGTGAGTCGTGAGGATGTGGCTCCACATTTGCTTCGCCTTGAGGTAAAAGTGACCACACTTCTCATTCTTGTTGGTGGGGTTAGACGCCCAAAGACATCGGCCGTATTCCTTACCATCAATGCTGAGCGGTCGTGGGCGGGCGCGGATGCCGTGAATGATGAACTTCTGCTGAGGATCGCCGGGTTCCCTAAGAACCTGCGCGTTCGAGTCCTTATAAACGGATGTGCTGTTCCGAATGAAGTCCGCAGGCGTGATAAGTGGCTGGCCAATAGCCTTGAGCGGTCCAACAAAGGCGTTCTGGTAAGCCTGCCATGCGGCCAGCTGCGTCACGAAGGAGTCGTGGTCTTCCTCGAAGAAACTGCGGACCCAGTGATGTACGCGCTCGGGCTCCTCAAGCTTGAGCATTTCCTGAAGAAGGTCCTCGGGCATTGGCGCGATCTCATCACGGGCAGGCAGCTTTTGCTCAGGGGTCAGTGTGAACTCGCGTTGGACCTTGCGAGCCCCATGGGCAAGCAGGCGGGTGAGGTGGTCGACGAGGTTCTCCGGTGTGAGGGAGCGGATCAGGTTGTCCACGTTGGGTACGACCGCAGTGTACTGGTAGAGGAAGTCGAGGCACGCGTCGATGAGTTCATCGTCATTCAGAAGGAGCCAGCTGGCGATTCGCTCCAGAACCAATCCAGGGACGTTGCCCAGCTTATTAGTAGCTTCGAGATTCATCGAAATCCGACCAAGAGCGCGAAGAGCCGTTAGGATCGTTCCACGGTCTTCAGATGTCATTTGCGCAAGCAGGGTCTTGTAGAGAGGGTCATCCGATTCCAGTGCCATAAATGGAGTCAGCTGCTCTGCGATATCCAGCGTCAAATGCTTAAGTTCGATGAGGGAGTCTTTTTGCGGCAGGTGCAGAACAATGCAGATGAGGTCCTTCAGGGGGTAGAAATCGGACATGTTATGAGCATTCTCCGGGAGAGTGACCATGTTCCGCACCGTCAGAACAGCTTCGGTGACCAAAACCAACTCATCAGCATATGCCTCAGTCTGGAGGACATCTGGCATGTCCTTCTCAATGAGGTTTTGGATCCGTTCCAGGATGTCCTGGGTGCCATTATTACCATCAAGCGTCTCAATATCACTAGAGTCGATGCTAGGATCCCAAGAAACAACCCAGTTGACATGGTAGAAGAGACTACCGACTTGTAGTGCCTTTTCTACCAAGCCTTCTGCAAGACCAGGGAAAGAGTCGAACTTGTACTTGTCGCCTCTTTCGTAAGAAATCTTGACCAAATGGTTGAGAGCAAATGCCTGCTCTGCAGGGATGTTGGACCGCAACGCATTGAGGCAACGCATGTAGATGTTAGGGCCATCAAAACCAGCTGCAACATGTCAGTTATTGCCATCTGTGCAACACGGGGCATACAAGACTTACTCCCAGGCTGCAACGGCTGGCGAGGGTCCACAACACGTTGATTTTGGCGGGGTCTTTGGAACTCATTGGGAGCATTGCTGGGAGTGGCTACAGCACGAAGCTGCAGGGGTTTAAGATATCGTGGCTGGTACGAGGTGACCAGGTTGGAGGTGTTCTCGGGGTTAGGAGGATGGTGTAGGATCGAAGGGCCCCGGCTTCCTTGGTGGCTTTGTTGTTGGGGCATAGGAGGCATGCCCGGCTGATGCGACGGGGTATGGGGTTGGTTTGTGGCGGGAGAGTTCTGATGGCTAGCATGATGTGCTGACGAATGCCTCGTGGTTCGAGATGGACCAGTATCGGGCTGGAAGATGACTCTCTGAGGTGGTGCCTCACGCAAGCCGCGAGATGCGCGGGCGCTAGCAGCAGCATCAGGGACTGGTCGTTCACGAGCGGGCGTTCCATCATCTCCAGAGGCGGCTGAGTCTGTTGCACCGATGTTGCTCTCACGCTTGCCCCGGAAGTTCTCACGCGTACGGGACAGGAGACTAGCGCCCTTGGCGGTGACATCCTCGAGGATGTCTTTGGGCGGTGGTTCCTTCCCATGGACGGTGCTTATCTCAAAGGCGGCAAGGTTCTTGTAGAACTTCTCCTTCAGGGAGAAGGCGGTTGAGGCTTCGTTGTTAGAGAAGATGCCAAGCTCAGCGGCCATGCGCCGCCAGGCCAGCTTCTCCTCTGAGACCTTGTCGTAACCGCCATTGGCAACGATATGGTTAAAGACCTTGAGGAGATCGAGATGTGTCGCGCCAACCTTCGGCTCCGGGTCGAGCGTGGTGCCGCGCTTGGTGTGGTACTCGCGCAGTCGCGACATGAAGTCTTCATACTCGGCGGTGCGCTCGATGGCGTGCACCGGGATATCCTGCCGTACGGGGGCCATGTTGCCGGCCAATGCGATCGATCGCGGATCGAGAGTGTTTGCGCAGGATCAGGCGAGGCTATCAGAGGCCCGGGAGGATGTGCAGTCGTAATTGCGATGGGGGCCGTTTGTGTAGTCGTCGTCGTCGAGTGTCGAGTTGTTGGTCGATGTGCCAAGTCGCGTCGAGGCTGCCAGAGTCGGCGCGGTCGATCGGGCGAACAGGAGCGCCCTGGTCGGATTTCAACAGACCAAAGGAAACTCCTGGTAGTAGAAGTCCAGAGCTTGCGGTGATGTGGTTCTGCGCTTGAGGTTTTGTCGAAGTTCCACCTAGTCCAGTGGCTGGCTGGGGTCTCTGGTGGTTGGAGCTGCGCGCGCCGCCTCGAAAATCGCAAGGATGCGCGGCCGGCTTATCTGCACGTGATTTTGTCGGCGCTGCTGCCTGATAGCCAATCGGGTTGATTCCCTCTGCAACGTCCCTTTCAGGTACGATCTAGCTCACCTACCCCAGACTCTTATTGAGTTTCCCATGTGTTCAGGAAGGTGCGAGGTAGCCGTAGTAGTGACAGGAAACACCGTAGACGCCTGAGGCTGCTTACACATAGATGGATATTCTCGCCTCCAGAATCCCCAGCGCGATGTCTCAATTCTGTTCGTCCAACAATATCCGCCTTAAACTTTTCTTGAGACGCTTCTCATAAGTCAGGATGCCTGGGCCACCAACACCAGTTTCCGGGTGTCCACTGCAGCGATTGGAGATCCGCGAAGGGGCTTCGTCTAGGGTTTACCACACCTGTCGGCCAAGAAATGTTTTCACCTTGACTCTGGAGGGCGAGCGACCTGTTGAGTCCAAGGCCGGGACTTTAATCCTCTTGATCTTCAACGGACAACAACGAATGGTATGCGCACTTAAGTTTAGGAGTCGGGCCTGCTTTCTAACACTGGGAAGGTTTCAGTCCGGCTCCACGATCTCCTCAAGAGTCCTCTCGGATCTACCGACATTGTCAGCGTCGAGAAACAGCGAAACCAACTATGTATCAAGATACCAGGCGAAAATTCGGCCATTGTCGCCCAATTTGAAGAAAAAAGAGATTTCAACCTGGCCGTTTACATGCTTGAGAAGTCCAATCTTCACATTAACGAACCAATGACCCGCGCCCCTACAACATCTATTGTAACGGCATTGCCCACCACTTCTCTTAACCTCCAAACTGCCTCAAACTTCGGCCCACGCCTCTCCTCAATCACGCCTCTCCCACAATCGTTCCCCTCCAACGTCCCTTACGGCCTCGACCACCAGTCGGACACTCCATTTACTTCGATGCTAAATTCGCCACTTCCACCGGAAGGCTCTGGGTCAACATGGGGACAGCCGACAGCAGCCCCCCAGTTCCAATACCCTCAAAGAATAAATTCTCTTCCGACTTACGCTTCAGCATCGCCCTACTCCCCTTTAAAGTCAGAGGCGATAGGACAGCAACTCAACCCTTACAACATCTTCCTTAGCCGGAGCAATAGTCAAGTTCACATGCCCCGAGTTAGTTCGCCGCTCAGACAGTCATTTCCTCCGGAAGAAACGACAGGACAAAGCCCAAGCTCGAGCATCGGATCTAGTCTGCATATGGATGATACTTATATCCTGTCCAATGTACCAACCCTTTCTGCCAGCGTTCTTGGAAGCTCCAATATCAAGGGTGACCACTACCAAGACGTTCCCCAGGCGAATGGGGTGGACTTAATGGAAAATAGAGCGCCCCTTATGTCTTCTTTCCCTCAATCCCCTATTGTCGATGCCAGTCCGGAACATTGGACCGGAGTCTCGGACCCGAACTTTCGGGATCTCATGCCAATGCCTCGAACGCTTCCTTTTGGCTCTTGTTCAACAGGTTCAGAGTCAATAAACCCGATATCATCACCAAAGATGGCATCACCACCGAAGCCGACCTCATCACCAAAAACTACATCGCCACCGAAGACGAAATCCTTCTCAAGGACGACGGCAACATCGAAGAAGGCATCATCACCAAGGACAACAGCCCCACCGACTTCAACAACGCTACGAAAGAAAGGTCCCGCTGTTGTACGGTCATCTCCGAAACCAAACCCTAAGTTCAGAGGAACGAAGCGTGCCAGTGCAGTTTTCGATGAATACAGTTCTTCTGGGGAAGCCCCGATATCTACTACATTACTCGCCCCTAATATAATACTCCCAAATTCCAAGGCAGACGAAGAACACCAACTAAGTTCGACTACGGAAGTAGCTGGCGCAGAATATTCCCCGAGAGGCCCACCTGTGCCTCACAGGCCACTTCTACAACAACCAGATTCGGAAGTAACAGTGTTGGTCGCTGACCCTGAGACGCTAAAGCACCTAGACAAACTAACGTCAACGCTTTTTGAGCAGTATGAAGCGGATGTAGCAAGAGGGATTGATAAAGCGAGTTCTGCAAGGTTCTACATGGACCGTATCATGACCTCACGCAAAGAATTTTGGCTCACGAAGCTGGAAGAGATGACGGCAAACTAATGGGCGATGCTAGGATAAAGTCTCGCAGGTCTGAGTTCGGGAAGTATGCCAGTCAACTTTGTTAATCCACCACGCTGTTCTTCCATGGGTTCTCATTCCTAGATAAATGATGGAGAATGCTCTATTGGAATTGGCAAAGAGCCCTGACGCCTTCTACTGTCTGGCCTCAAGGTCTCCAGGTGCTGTGCACCTGAGCAGAAGATGGCAACTTCCTCCTCAAGTTGGGTTTGCACTTGCTCTTGCATTTTGCATGTTAGGTATGAGAAAATCTTGCATTTTCCTGCTCCCTTCAGCTTTGTTAACTGACATCTAACAGCCACCTCGCCAGCTGCTCTTTGTAGCCATCGCCTTATTCTCAAGATCATACTTCTTTCGTTCCGCATACTTTCTCGAGATATTCTTCAACTCCAAGTACATCCAATAACATTGCACTTGAATCTCTATTCAAATCCTGTTTCACTGTTGACGCCGACTTCAAAAATCCTTGCGCAATAAAAGCCTCCTCTGACGCAAGCATCAAGATGGCCACAAACTGGTATTGCAGCCGCGACGGCATCCTCAACCTCTTCGAGGGCTTCGATCTTAGAAACGTCGAAACCCCCGTCAACAAGCCAGACGTGAGCCTGTTTCGTCTTGTGACGGATCAGGGCCCAAACCTCCCGCGACACATCCTTGAGTGGGGTGAAGCCAAAAACAACGACATCGTCATCTGGAGCATTCAGGAACCCCGTTCTTCAAATGCCAACCGCAAGATCCATATTGCCGTTCCCACTAAACACCGCCGAGGGATTCGTGGCAAGTTGTGCAAACTCATGGCGGACTTGGCGCGAGGCAATGGACGAGGGCGAGAGTTGGCAAAGAGTTTCAAAATCGTCAAGGTCAAGGAGGAAGCACGCGAGGCTGTTTGGCACCTGGTCAGACGCCCCGAGGCGAAGATCCTGGCCATAAAAAAGGACCAAGTTGAGACCTGGGTGGCTTCGGTTGGTATCTGATGACTCCTCATTGTCTGAAATATTCGATGTAATAGGAAATGAAAGGCTGGCTAGCGGGATGTGAAGTATAGAGCGTTGTGGACCTAGCTCGTAGCCAATAAGGCACTCATTCTCATGTGTACAAAAAGGGTTGGAACATAAGTTGCGGATCATGGTATAGACAAAAGTTTAGTTAATGCTTGTGAATCACTTTGGTCATTTGCATGTGATACTTTCGAAGTCGCTGTCCAAACCCTCTCTGGCGCAGCCGGACAACAGTTTGTTTTCATCACGGACACGGTATGTCCTCGTCTTCATTTCATCTCCTAACATGGTAACAACTAATCCGTCTTCATACAACACATCAACCCATCAAAACCCCACTCAACAAAGCTCGTTCAAATTTTTGCATGCCCAGCAGCGAGGCGATGATTGATGAATGAAGCCAGATGAAAACGAAAAAAAAGAGGGGCTGATGAGAAGCCTACCTTACTCTTAGGTAAAGTTCCCTCCAACCACCGGGAGTATCACAAGAACGCAGAAAATGCAGTCGTGGCAAAAGACCAATCCCAGTACCGCGCGAGGGTTACAAAAAGGACCGCAGAAAAGGACGAGATGTACAGGGTATGAAGAGCCCAGCCAATTCCGGAGGAAACCCGGTTGTCCAAGGGTGTATATCTCTAAACAGCCGTGGGTTGATTTCTCTTCCCAGTCGAGTTCCTCCTCCTGAATTTCCGCGCGCCTAGTGCATCTGGTTTGGTAAGAGTGGTGTTAGAAATAGAAGTCATGGATCGCGACCAAGAGCGAGGTGGTCTTGGCGGTCGCAGATCGGGTGTCATGTCGTCGGTTCCTTGGTTATTGTTTGTCCATTGAGACAGTTTTCCGAGGTGGTGATTCGAGTTTGAAGTGATTGGATACAAACCCTTACTCCTTCATTTTGACGTAGTTGCTAGGGAAAATGCCCTGCCTCGAGCCTATCTGCCCAGTCCTATAGGGAGTGTTAGCTGTGACTACCATTAGCCGGTGGCTTGGAAGCCAGAAATACATACCACCAATCGTTCTCACTGTCAGTGCGCTTGAGGACGGTGATGACCTCGCCCTTTTTGAACCCAAGATCACCAGCTTGGTCCGCGTCGAAGTTGTATACGGCGACAGCCTCGTTCTTCTTAAGCAGCGCTTGCTTGGCGGCGAAGTTAGGCTTGGGGGCCGCCGGTCGCCCAGGACCTGCCTTCTTCTCTGCGCCAAAGGCTGGGCTGGGTGTGTCCTTGTATACGTACTCATCGTTGTGGCCCCCTGCGAAAGTATTCGACCTTGAAGGAGTCGCCCCGAAGCCGCCCTGTCGGTCGTATACGTCATCTTGCCATGTCGTCGAGCGCTTGGGAGCGCCAAAGCTGTCGCTGTCGCCTGTGCGATCACGCGACACACCTTCGCCAAAAGCAGAGCCTCGTCGACCGTTCCATACGACGTCGTCATGTCTCTCATCGTAGACGGGGGTCTCGTTGTACATTGAGGCGTCGTCGGTCGAACCGACGTTTCGCATGCCGCTGAAGGCCCTCTCGTTCAGGATGTTCATCAGAGCGGCAGCCTGGGGCGGGGGTCGAACGGAGCCCGTCAGAAGCTGCTGCGCGGTGTAGCGCGTTCCATACATCTTCTCGTTGGCATCGCGACGCTCGATGATGGCAGAACCCTCAAGGGAGACACCAGCGAACAAGCCCTTAGTCTTGGAGTAGCTGAAGATTCCTGCTACGCTTCTGAGGGAGGCAGCACCAGCGGCCTCGGCGTTGCGACCGACGGGGCCGGCAGCCAGGGACACATTACCACCAAGGGTCAAGGAACCGGCCTGCGCAAATGTCTTGACGGCGTTGGCGTCGTTGAGAATGAAGACGAAGTCGGTAAGCTCGAAGCCGATCTGACCACCGAAGCCGGCGCCAGCAGTAGCGATGGCGCTGGGGGCGCTCCAGCTGCCGTCGGGCAGGCGTGCGACGACGAGACCGCTACCGAAACGACCGGATCCGAGGAAGCCGGCCTTGAGGACAGTGATGATGGCGAGGCCCTTGGCGTTGGCGAGGATGGCGGGGGGGATGACCTTTTCGGGGCCGAAGGTCTGGCGCGGGCTGATGAAGGATGTGAGGATCTTGCCGCACTTTTTGCATTCCGCTGCGGTCAAGAAGAAGACATGGTGTCAGCGGGCGTTTCGGCGAGGCTGGACGCGGGATGGGAGAGGGGTTTGAGGATGGGTTTGGGGATGGGGATTGAGGGGCAGGACTTACACGCCATAGACGACGGGAGGGGGCTGTTGATGCCCATCTTGACGGAATTCCAGGGAGTAGCGGAAATCACGCAGGAGGAGTTGTGCTGTATGCGGCCGTTTGTGTTGACGGAGCAAGCTCACGGTCTCGGGCAGATGTTATGGGTATGGGGGTCGGAGGTGGTGGGTGGGGTTGCGCAGCTTGGATGCGGACGTCACCAGACAATTGAGAGAGCGGCAGCGCCTTAGCTGGACAGAGTGCTGTAAGCTGTCGGCGGGGACGACTTCGGATGGTCTGGAACTGGACGCACGGGGAGCTACCGAGATTGTCTAGGGAGGAGGAGAAAGCGGGATGAAACCCGGCACTTGTAGCGAATGAAGCAGAAAAAGGCCAAGAAGAAGTCACCCAAAGAGAGAAAGATGAGCGAGGGGACGAGGCTATGCAAGTTGGCATGCATGATGACCGGACGAGAGCCAAGCATCGAATACGTAAGTCCACAGGCCTCGTGGTTGTGGCGCAGCATCTCCCGGCGTCCCGGACTGCCGTTGCAGAAGCCCGATGAGCTTCCTCGGGACACCACAGGACACTACAGGACACTACAGGACACCACCACAGGCCACCACAGGCCACCACAGGACACCACTCGACACCACTCATGCACTCGTGGGGATCACCCACTGAAGCGGCGCCTGCCAAAACAGCGCGGCGCCCCCCCTCCCCGCTGGAAGCTAGGCCCTTCGGGGGATCCTCAGTACCTAATTTACCTAGCAGCTTCGCCAGCGTCATTGGCGCCGCGGCCGGGGGTAGCCCTCCCCATCCACCTGGGAATCAAGGACGGTACCGGACTACTGCTGCAGTGGAGCATCGACTGGCTGGCAGAATCACAGGGCGTCTGCACTGAACCCCAATGGGAGCGACCCCATTGGGCTCCCCCATTCCGGGCTCGAAGATGCTGGGATGCTGGGATGCTGGGGTGCTGTGGCGGTGCACGTACTTGTACAATTGCCCTGGTGCTGCAGTGGAGCCGTCCCGTCCCCAACGCAAACGCTTTGGCTCCGGGCGAGTTCGCTGGCGCCTCGGGGGTACGTACCAGGTCTTGGAGAAGGATCTGGCCTGCGCTACAGAGTGCAGTGCAGACTTTCCGTGGGCGGCCCGGACCATCGTCATGGGTTGTGGTTTCGGTTTCGCCTCCCACTCTACTCTGCTTGTTCCTTTGCTGGTGAGAGCGCCATCTTGACCCCTTTCACCACAACTTCGTCCACGGGCTCTGCCTCCTGCACGCTTCAACGCACCGCCATTTCGACGGCACAGCCTCCATACGAACCGATTTCATCGACTTGCCTGGCTGTTTCTCTGGAATAGGCGCTCGCCCCCTGTCCCAGCTCGCTCACCGATCGCGACACCAACTCCCACGAACCCAACGACTCCCCTCCTCCGTCATCCCCGAACCATTCGTCACCACCGCCCACCATGTCTGAAGCATACGAGCGCGAGCGCCAGAACAACGCTCGTCTCGACGAGCTCTCCGCAAAGGTTACCGCGCTGCGCGGCGTCACCGTCGATATCTACGACAACGCGCGCTCCCAGGATGTCATCGACAACACCGTCTGTCTCCTCCGCCCTTTCTCCCTCAAACCCGTCGCGCCTCCCGCCATACTAACTGGTCTTCGCAGTCTGACACCTTCTCATCCATGTCCACCAGCATCAAGGGCTCCGCCGGCCGCCTGACCCGCATGGCCGCCTCGGGCAATCAGGTTGCCATCCTGAAACTCGCGGGCATCGTTATCGCTACATTCCTGGTGCTGTACTATGGCTTGAGGATGCTCTTCTGAGCCGCTTTTCGTCCTGTTGCCGCCCGGAGCCGAATCGCGGGATAGGCCAATTGCGCATCGCGAGACATGATGAAACGTGGGAATATCTGGGTCTGGAATTAAGGAACCATGGGTTTGCGACACGACTAGAGCTGCTTTCGGTCCATCAAATTTTCAGGGCACTCGTTAGAAGATGGAACACTCACTGCAGGAGTACAGCATAGGGGACGCGTATCGTTAAGGGACGAGAATATATGGGCTCGAGTGAGAGCGTGTTGGAGGCTAGTGTCCTCTGGAGAACTTTACTCCTGTGTTTATGTTGCACTGAGACAATACTCTCAGCGTTGGGTTTGGCGTTAGCTGCAAAATTATATATAAAAATCACCTAATACTTCCACTATTGCCGTTGCGGTCCCATGTTAGAGGTCATCACGCTGCATGGTCATATAACGTTCAAGATTGTAAAACCCCCTGCCCCCTTTTGTACGATCTACATGGACTCCTAACATGCAAAACACCCCTAACATGCCCGCAGTCGTTATGTTCAAACATATCATCCCCCCCCCTTTGCAACCTCCCTTTGCATCCTCTTCAAAGTCATATAGATACTTCAAGTTCCTAGTCTGCTTAACCCCACACGTTAGAGAACAAGTCCTCGTCGCCACCGAAACCTGCGCCAGACTTCTTAGAGGCTCCTCCAGAAGTTGAAGGACCGGTGCTGCTAGTCCATCCTCCGAACTCCTCGTCTGCCGCCACCTTTGGTGGTTGCGGGCTGAATCCTCCTGAGGCGCCGGGAATGATGGGCGTATTGGCGAAGGAAGAAGAAGGAGCAGCAGCAGCAGCCGAGTTCCCCCAACCGAAGTCGTTGCTTGCCTGCATCGGCAGCGGGGGGCTCTTCTGGGTAACAGCCGGCGCGGGGACGGGCGCAGCTGGGGTGCTCCAATCGTTTCCACCACCCCAAACATCAGCGCCAGAGAACCCACCCATAGAGCTTGTTGCCGTGGTCGTCGTCACGGGTGCGGGGGCGGCGGGCTGGGGAGACGAGAGGTTGAAGACAGAGTTGGTAACCGGAGGAATGATTGGGTTAGATGGCGGAGGGGGGGAGGTCTGTGACACGGGGGCAGAGAGATCGAAGAGGTCGCCCATGGCAGATGATGCCGGGGCTGGCTTCGCTGGGGCCGGCGAAATGGCGGGAGCGGGTGATTGGAAGCCACCAAAGCCTCCGCCAAGAGACATGGAGGGCTGCTTCTGATGCACAGGAGCGGCAGACTGGGCGGGCTTGTTGTCAAAGAAGCTCCCTCCGCCTAGACCACCGAACGCGCTGTTGCTGGACGTAACCCGGCCGCTGCCGAGGCTGGCAAATGGATCCGGAGCAGCCGGCTTGGGGGGAGCAGCGTTGGAGATGCTAAGACCGCCAAATGCGTCGCCGAAACCACCAACAGATCCCTGGGACTGGTGGCCGTACGTCGGAGAGGGCATGGCCCCAAAGGCACTTTGAGGGGCCTGTTGAGGAGGAGCCTGTGGTCTAGGGGCAGTGGCATAAAGAGACAGAATCGACTGCTTCAGGTCGGGACGAGATTGGCTGCTGGCTGTGTTGGTTCCTGTCGTGCTCGCTGGTCGCGGAGGAGCTGAAGGCTCGCCAAAGAAGTCCAGGCCGAGGAGTGAATCCTTGGTGCTAGTGGATCGTGGAGGGGCGGGATCGCCCTTGGGAGCCACCTTGGCGAGGGGAGGTGCAGCGCTGCTCGATCGGACTGGGAGGGGATCTCCGCCGATAAGGTCGCCCTGAGGGGGCGGGATGCTACGAGGAGCACTCGATTGTCCCAACGAGGCCTTGCGGATTGACTCCTTGCGCTCAATCACCTGCTTCTCCTTAACCAAGCTCAGGGGAACGTCATCGTCGCCATCGGCATCGAGGGTCGCAGGGTCGGGAATAGGGCCCTCCATAGTCCATCGCTTAAGCTCGTACTTTGTGCGGATGAAGTTCTCGATCTTGCCCTCAGAGGGGGCATGGCCGCTGGCCAATTTGGCCTCCCAGTACTTGTTGGCGCGCGCGTTGCCCCAGCTGAGGATGCTCTGTAGCTGCTCGTCGGTCCATGAGTCGAGGTCGACCGACTTGACTCGGCTGATATGGGTGCCCATGCCACGGTGGATGCCCGAGCATCGGATGCAGATGAAGACACCGAGGTTCCAGCTGGCCCATCGGGGATCTAGAGGGGATCGCAGCACATGTCAGCACAGAGTCCCCGCGCAAAGCAGTCGACGAGGATGGGAACATTGGTTTCACGAGTGCCACATACGCTTGTTCTTCTTGCAATCAGCGCAGATCTTGTTAGAGTCCAGCTTCAGGAGGTTCTTGATGGTAACTGTATTTTGCGCCGCCCGCTCGGCAGCGGGGTTCGGGGCCCTCCTTGACATGGCGGTGGGAGGTGGTCTGTATGGGGAGCAGTGGGGAGGCGAAAGGAAGATGAATGATGGACGACGGACGGACTCGTCGAGAGATGTTCAGGGTGAGGTGAGGTGAGGATCGGGGGCTCCTTGGGGGAGGCCGTTGTTGAATGTGGCAACCTGGACGGTCGAGGGTCGTGTGTGGTGTCTCGAGTCGGGTAGGGAGGTGCCAAGGTGGTCAGTGGTGCTGTAACAGAGGCGGCGCCAGCGGAATTAGCACGCCCTGAAGCTAATTAGGTATGGAGTACGGAGCAGGAAGGGTGGGACCTGGGACGCTCTGGCTGGGTCTTTGGGGTCTTTGGGGTCTTTGGGCACCATGCTTCACCAGCCACAGCGGGCAGTGGGGGTTTCGCCCACTGAAATGCGTTATCGGTTGATAAGGATCCTGAGGCAGCAAGAAAAGGGACATAAGCATTGACGACTGCCTTGAAGGCACCCATCATGACTTCTCCGATGGCGCATGAGATGACGATGACGACACTCTAATAGCTCAATCTGTCCCTTTCAGCCCAGCTTGTCCATGCAGGCGATTGACGGGCGCTAGATGAGGCTGAATTTCAACATTGACTTCGCCTACAAAGATTACTCAGAAGCGTCTTCTTAGTGCACGGGTACATGGGTACTCTTCCAAATACCTACCCCGTCCGTGGGGAGCCTAGTGTGGCTGTGACACTTAGACACAGTTGATGATGCAACTCGAAATGCCCTTGAGAATCCGCCCGAAAGATTCCACATCGCAGGCGCCCCTCATTTTCCCCATTCAAACCACCAACCAGGCTTGATTTGTCACGTTCTGCATCGCCACCACATTATTTCCACAAGGATCAGAGCTCGACCAAACCACCGATCTGGTACACGTGGAGTGCATACACACAAACTTGCATGAAACTATAGCCCGATAGCTTGATATAAGGAGCTTGTCGCCTTCCTTCAACTCTCCCAATCCACTCACTCAACAACTCGCTCACCAACTCACCACGCTTTCGTCGCGATCCATGCGACTAACTCCAGTATCATCAATCCTCACCCGCACCATCTCCACCCGTGTGAACCCGTCACAGCCTTTCCGCCTTGCTACCCTACGGCCCGTCCCCATTCGACCCATGTCCTCGTTCCTGGGTTCTCTCTTCGGCTCTTCCTCCTCCAAGTCCTCCAACATGTCGTATCCCGACCAGCGCACCAACGATGAGTGGCAGGCAATCCTAAACAAGGGTATGTACACACTATGCACACCCCACCTCTGATGGCCGACTCTAACACCGTCACAAAGAGCAGTTCCGCGTATTGCGAGAAAAGGGTACCGAAGCCCCAGGCACCGGGAAATTCAACAAGCACGCCCCAGAGACTGGCGTCTACACGTGCGCCGGATGCGATGTGCCGCTGTACAAGGCCACGCATAAATTCAGCTCCGGGTGCGGCTGGCCCGCCTACTTCGACAGTATCCCCGGCGCCGTCGTCCGGCATGAGGACAGGACCCTCGGCATGGCCCGCATCGAGATTGTTTGCGCCAACTGCGGCGGCCACCTCGGCCACGTCTTCAAGGGCGAGGGCTACCCCACTCCCACCGATGAGCGCCACTGTGTCAACAGCATCAGCTTGAACTTCTCGGCTGAGGATAAGCCTGTTGAGAAGAAGTAGTCTACCAAAACCCATGGTTGATTTGATGTTGTTTGATGTTTTCTTGTTTAGAGTGGTTCGGCGGGTGATTGAAGCCTCCTCGGCTGGCGGTGTTACGGTTGGCACGGGTGTCAGCATGGACTAAAGGAATTGTGTAAGCTCAAAACACATAAATGTAAAGGAGACATGACAAAGTGAAATAATCTTATACCAAGGTTTTGAGCTTCTGAATATGAACATAAATTGAGGAGTGGCGAATCCAACCCAACCAGATATGTCCCCAACATGCACTCTGTTCTCAAACATAAACCTTCAACCAGTGTTTCCTGCCGCACTGGCACCACAATGTCGTCGGCAGCCGACACCAAATCCATTCGGATGAGTAATCAGAAATATATCACAGGTATTAGCACCTGTCAAGTGGATGGGGGGCGAGAAGAGATGTCCATACCAATGAGTTTCACCGAGGATGAAGTTAGGAACGCATTGGGATTATTGGATCGACAAGCCTTGCTAGATGAACTTGTGGATGTTATCGAGAAGCTCTCTAGAGTAGGCTATGCAACTTACAAGTACCTTACGGGGCCTTTTGTCTACATTGTATTCGCTTGGGCAAAGATATTGGCAAATCTGGTCTCTCATATCAATACGAAAGTGCTCATGCGTGCGGGAAATTATAAAAGTATTATTGTGTCAAAGCATGTTGTCGAGTAGGATATTCTTTCCACAAGTTACTATGAGGTCCAAACAAACAACGGTCCAGTCATGCCGTCTCCCGTAAATGTCGATTTTGTCAGGTAATCGTTATGCTTCGTTCATCAGTTTTAAGGTCCATATGCAAAAACTGGAGTTTCATACCGAGATTCAATCGTTCAAGGGCTAGACTAGTGCCAAATGCTCTGCATCTTCTCAATCAAAGGCGTCAGGGAAGTAAATCCATTCTTCGTCGTCTTCATCCCAATGCCGGAATTGCTGTTTTCCTTGGTCCCATTCCCAGTACTTGTCATCATCCACTTCACCATCATCGGAAAATTCAACATCCGGGATGGGAAGAATGTCGCCAGAACTATATCTCTGTTCAGCCCATGTGTTACCTCCCTTATCGCACTCTGACTCAGCCTGATCAGTAATTGTCAAGGAAGCGAACTTCTCTTCGACTTCATTCAAGTATGGTTTTGCAACCTCTTGGTCCAATATAGGTAGGTCCTCCAAGGTTGGGGTACCAAATTCAGTCTCTAGAACAAGATCCTCGGCCAGGTTCCAAGGAATGGTTTCCATTTGGCCAGGGGCTTCCGGTTCAGGGGTCCAGTGTTTAGATTCCAGGACTCCATTGATATCCAGGTTATGTAGTCCTTCCAGGCTTGGCTCAGTGTTCCTATTTGGAATGATCCTGGAATATCTCCTAGTCAAGTGAAATTTCTGTGAATACGCTCTCTTGGTTGTAGGACCACGGATCGATTGCCGTCGCTTAGATCCAGCTTTAGAATAACTACTCGGTCTTCCTGCCTTATGGGCAGGAATAGAGGCTATGATAGCCCCCTCTGGACCCGGGATATGACCTGGAACATACGAACCCTGAAACTTGACTCAATTAGCTCATGACCAGAGTGTGTTATTGCTAAGCCAACTCGAACCTTTCGGGCTGGAGAATTGCTGCGCAAGCAAACACTCTCGTTGCTTGTTTCTAAGGCACTCTTCAGCCAATTTTGGCTGTGGTGTGCAACCATGAATGCCCAACAGCTGGCTAGTTCTTGTCCGGGGACGCAGTGACTGCCATGGCCGAGCCTTGGCGTGCTGCTGGGGGGCGAAGTCCTTAGGCGCTGACCTTCTTCAGTCTCTTCCAGGCAAACCACCGTCGCCATTGGGACTCCACAGTGTTAGAAAAATATACAAAAATAGCTTTGGTGAACATACGGGTGCCCAATAAGGTGATATTGATACACAAGCCTGGCTGGCCAAAAGATGAAGCAGAGGATGGTGCTTTGGTCACCCAGATTTTGCTCTACAAGTATCAACAAACCATGATATAGAGAGCAATGCTCTGATTTAAGCAAAGCGCCATATCCACAGTTTCGCCTCACTCTCGGGAGAGTCTAAATTCAGGGCGTCATTTTCTTGAAAACGGGGCGCTCACCGGCGGGTGACGACAATGCTGGCCTCGGATACAGCGGGGTTGGAAGTGGTGGCACACGTTGAGGAATCCGGCATATAATATTATTTTGCCACGCGTCGCCGAGCATCTTCTCATTTGGTTAAGATGCATCTCGATATCCCGGAGATGCGCCAGCTTCTCGTATCAGTCGTGTCAGCCTCACAGTCGCAATTGGGGCTGTAAGACAACCTGCAAGAGCAGTCCTCCGAGATGCATCAGCTGGGCCTCAAAGTAGGCCCAAGTTACAACCCGATTTACAAAGGAGACATTTAATTTGCCTGATATGTGAGGGATTTATCCCCAAAAAAATGCATGTGTGCTGTTTAGATGTGCACTTCCTAAGCCGAAACTACAAGGCTTAGCACTTTGGAGTTGTCGCCAGCCTCACCGATCGGTGTTGTTTCGTAATGTCATTTCGTCCAGCTGTGGGGTCTACTGTCGGATAGAAGTGCTCGAACATGGGAGGCATCATGATTAATGACAAAAAGACTGCCCTCGTCTACAAAGAGAAATTCCCGCTTGAAATATTAATCTCAGCCATTGCACTCGGAAAACCAGGTCCCTTGAAAAAGAATACATGATATGAATACGCCCGCGCCAAGTATAACATGCATCAACCCAATAGCACCGCAATATGTTGCATTTGTGAATTGTACCGCCGCCTTGTGAATCGATACGAGGCAACTGTCTCTCTGCCTCTTTCAAGCTGTACACAATACCAAAACATTGCCCCATTTTCTTATTTGTCGGGGTGATCTTATATCTATTTGAGGTCGGGCGATGCCAAACGTATGACAGATTTGCATTCATCATTATTTTTATGTTGTGCTTGTCCGATTCACGGCCACATTCCTATCGCCTTGTTACTTCCTGTGTATGATCACCTTGTCTCATTTCTTATTAGGATGGTTTCTGATCGCGTGATAGATTGCTAACGAACCTCGGAACCCAAGAGGAAGGATGCTTGATGGGGGTTCGTAAACAACGCAACCCAAACTCGGATATGACCAACAATAGTCTCCAATCTCCACTTCGATTCGAGATGTCATACTTGATGGATCTGCATCCTATCGGCCCGGTCCCACAGACCCGGGGTGTAGCCCAAACCCCTCTGGGGGGCTCCGATGATTCATCAATGCATGGTGGTCTTACAAACCGGCATGAAAAATCAACATTCAGACAGTCTGGCATCATAGGTTCAGATACAAGTTACCAGCATACTTGGTCAGCTCCGACAGGCCTCCACACTATTGATGCTGAAGAATATGCGTCTTTCTTGGTCAGCGAATCCGGCGCTGGTGAAGGCTCGCCATACCACACAGCCTCTCAGTTTCCTCTTGGAGCGTTTGGACTTGGATTTGGGGGACCTAAGACTCCGTCACAGAGCCCTCTTCAAGACCGATCCTTTTTAACGGTCCCATCTGCGAGGCCGTGCCTTAGCCAGTCCGGTTCTTCTGATGGAACCATCGTCCCTCAACCCCAGTTCGAACATGTCGCGGTTGCTGAACCAGATGCCGGATTATCAAGAGCGAGAGCCCTCAAACAGTCACATCCAACCCTGACAGTGGATACTGGTCATTCTCAACAACCGTCGGGGTCTGTTTCATTGTCGAGCTCTCAAAGCCTTGAGTCGCCATCGACGTCTTGGATCTACGACGGGAAAGTTATCCGCATCAACTTCAAGTTCCGTAACGGAGAAGAAATCCCGTGCTTGGCGAAATGCTGCCTAACCCGTCGATACAGTCTCGCCGACATTCGAATAGTACAGCACATGCCGTTGTTGAAGGCGCGTCCGGTCCCGCTGCAGCGTCGTATGAACCAAACAACGGAGAAGTCGCCCAAGTTCTTCTGTTTATTCGACGTCGCGGAAGTAGAGAATATAGGTCGCATTGATCGGCGACTCAGGATTCGACTCGATCGGCTCGGCGACGAGCGCGTCAGCATCGAGCTGGGTTACGAAGCACTGGCGCAACTCGGCTGCGTACCAATGGCCGGGGCTTCACAAGGCAAGTCTCACCACTTACCAGGCCAATGCGGGCTGGGAAATAATATGGAAAGATACTGACCAAATTCCACCCCGCTATCTAGTTGCTCACATGCATCTAGCAGTGCCGGGGTCCGCTCCCACCTGTCTGGAAACCTCGGTCGAGGGTAGGGCAACGACATTCTTTGACCCTTTTTCGGCATCGAGCCAACTGGCAACTTCTTCGGCGCCTGCTTCTGCGCTGGCGGGCAGTTCCAATCGGGGTTCCTCCGACGACTGCAAGCTTGAACCGATGACCCCACGCTCGGTCTCAGGGGCATCGAGTTCGGGGTTGGCATTTGGCGTGGCCCTTGCATCTTCCTCGTGCCCTTACCCATCATCAACTGAGGGTATGGGACCATTCTCCCGTGATGGATAGGTCTTGATGTGACCAAACCGCCATCGCAACAACTGCGAAACAAAGTACAGTACTTGCGAGGACCACAGCACTCTATCTAGGTGGTTTAACATTTTCACGATGTGAAGTGTTTTTTTCCGGGTCTGACAAATGAATTGTCGGTTCGGTATGCTATACTCTGATTATTAAATTAATAAATACGTTCACTGTAAGCAGCATACAGGTTAGGTAGTCTTGGCCTGGGGCGGCGGCAGTGGAAGGACTGGCTTGTGAAGATGACCGACCCTCAGCTTACACTACCTGCTGCTTCCCGGCGTTCTGCAGTCCAACCATCCATCCATCCATACATCCATCCGTCCCAAATCGTCATAGCATCGCGCTGGTGGTGGGGGGCAATGGGGGCAAATAAACGAGTTTTGGCATCTGGCGGCTCCTCGTGACGCCAATCTACGCTGCTCACGGGCGGTCGACGCACATGGTCCAACTGGTTCAACTACTCCAACTGGTCCAACTGGGCCAACAGGGCGCCAGCAAGGCCCAGACGCCGAAAAGCTGGGGAAATGGCATGTGAAAGGCACTAAAAACGTGGCGCCAGATGCGCCAAGACTGGGGCGGCGAGATGCCTCGGTCGGCGGCTCCCCCCAGCTGACATCAGCGGGTCCCTTCTCCAAAGCCCACTCTTCCATGACGGGGAACCTGGAGCTTTCGCCGCTTTCGCATTCAACAGCCCGTCAACCTCGCTCCGTCCCCACCACATCCGAGGTCTGCCGAACACCTTGGTATATTATCTTCTGTACATCTCCCTGTGAAGCTTCTCAAGCTCCAGTCTCCTGTTTCCACACTCTGTCCTATCTCTCACCTCTCGTCTCCGTCCCTCCGCAGCCACGCATTCCTCTTCCATCCGAAGCTACCAAACCGCTTAGAGTCGACATCATGGGTGGTATGTCGCCGCTACCCCCTCTCCCACTCCACATGCCAAAAGATGCGCATTGCTAATGCTACTCCCTCTCCTCTCCAGCTCTTGACCGAATTTCTCAAATTGGCGGCCAGATCTCTGGTAACCCGACCGCTGGCGGTCGCGACAAGATCTTGGAGAAGCACCCCGACGATGTATGGAGCTTCCCTCCCTCTTGCGCCCACGCTCGTATCTAACCATCTCTCCCTTTGAACAGGTCGTCGTCACTGCTTGCTGCCGAAGCGCCTTCACCAAGGGAGGCAAGGGTGGTTTCAAGGACACCCAGGCCTCCGACCTTATGGCTGGTATCCTCAAGGCCATAATCGACCGTTCCAAGATCAACCCTGCCCTCGTCGAGGATGTTTGCGTCGGCACTGTTCTGGCTGCCGGTGGTGGTGCAACCGAGATGCGCGCGGCATCCTTGGTGGCTGGCTTCCCTGAGACCACTGCTGTGCGGACGCTCAACCGACAGTGCTCCTCGGGACTGCAGGCGACTGTTGATATTGCAAACCAGATCAAGACTGGCATGATCGATATCGGCATCGGTGCCGGTGTCGAGAGCATGAGCTTGTCATATGGGTGAGTAGCCGATGATAATCCACATGATATATGCACAGTGCTGACTCGTAACAGCCCCAATGCCGTGACCGAGTTCTCTGAGCTACTCGACAACTACACCGAGGCCGCCAACTGCAAGGTCCCCATGGGTGTCTTGTCGGAGCAGATGGCCAAGGACCTTGGCGTCACCCGAGCCGACCAGGACGCATTTGCTGCTGCCTCGTATCAGAAGGCCTTGAAGGCTCAGAAGGAGGGTCTCTTCGATCAGGAGATTGTCCCCCTCACCGTCAAGTTTGAGGACGCCAAGTCCGGCGAGACCAAGGAAATCACTGTTTCGAAGGATGATGGTGTTCGCCCTGGTATCACCGCCGAGTCCCTGGGAAAGATTCGCCCTGCATTCGCCAAGGACGGTAGCATCCATGCCGGCAACGCCAGCCAGATCTCTGACGGCGCCGCTGCCGTGCTCCTCATGAAGCGCTCCACCGCTGAGAAGATCGGACAGACCATCATCGGCAAGTACGTATGTGCCTCTATTGTAGGCGTCAAGCCCCTCCTTATGGGCCAGGGTCCCTGGAAGGCCATCCCCAAGGCTCTCGACCTTGCCGGTATTTCCAAAGAGGATGTGGACATCTTTGAGATCAACGAGGCCTTTGCCAGCCAGTGCCTGTGGTGTGCCAACGAGTTGGGTATTCCTCAAGAAAAGATCAACCCCAAGGGCGGAGCCATTGCTTTTGGTCACCCGCTGGGATGCACTGGTGCTCGACAGGTTTCCACACTTCTGTATGAGCTGAAGCGGACTGGCAAGAAGGTTGGCAGCACCTCCATGTGCATAGGCACTGGTATGGGTATGGCTGCTGTTTGGGTTGCAGAGTGAAGGGATAGCATGGATGATAAACTGTACCACTAGAATGCCGCCGAATGTCATGTGTTTTCGAGATCAAGAGTAATAAATCGACCGCCTATAGATGGCTGCTATCTACTTCACCATCACTAGCGAATCCAAAATGAAATTCTCCAACTTTTGCCTTCAGGTGAGCCAGAGTAGAAGTATCAGAACCCTTCCACGTGCGTGCCGATTTTCTTCTCGTTGGCAATCTGGATCAGATGTACCCCGACCACCAGGTCCATCAGGCCGAGTCCCACACTTTTGTAGACGACAGTTCCGTCTCTCAGCCACAGCGAGAGGCCATCTTCTTTCTTCTTCCTTTCCGTATCTGACGAGCTACCGGAGTTCTTGCGGAAGTGAAATAGGGAGGAGCTCTTTCGAGAATCCGAGCCATTCGACCCAGTAGGGCTGCTAGACCGTGGCGAGCCAGGAGTTTTGTTGAACACGGTCGACATGGACGGGACCCTGTCATTGACATCCAGTTGGTCCAGGTCAGAAGAGATGGATGCCTGGCTGCTCGCGACATCGGTGTCAGATTCCTCTAGAGCTAGGCGGTGGAGCATGACGAGCTCTCCGAGTCTATTACTATGTTAGCGAATTATCATCATACAGGGCTAGACAACGTCTTACTCTACTAGATGATGAGGGTCAACTTTTCCCATGATGATCTCACCGGCCTCTTTAAGCACACCCTCAAGATTGTCCACGATTATAACACCGCCATCCTTGGCATGTTTGTGGAAGTGTCGATGTGGCTTATCGTGATGCTTTACAGCCATCTGGATGAGATCGTCTGGCAGCTCCCTCATGTTGGGCGCGTGGCTCCCCACCGCAACAATCAAACGGCCCTTCTTCCGCCCCTCATGGGAAGTCAGTAGAGACCCATCGAAAAGATCCTCCTGTGAAGGAGTACAGCAGTAAATCACATCCGCGTCGCGGATCTGGTCCTTGATCAGGCGGTTGTACTCGTGGAATGAGGGCGTCAGGAGCCCAAACTGGGCCTCCGTCCAGCCCTCGCGTTGTTTGATGTGCTGCGGGATGACACCGAACTTCTTGAGCATGCCAGTGGCGTTGCTGGAGAAGCTGCGGTTAATGACGTTGACGTGCTTGATGGTGCTGCCCCGCATCATCAGGGCCAGTCGGACGTGCCAGTATGCCTGCATGCCGCTCCCAAAAACAGTGATAGTCTTAACATGGTTCCGTCGGTTGAGGAGACAGGCTGACGCCAGTGCGGTGCGGAAAGCTGTCAGGGCACTGGGGTGGACGAGACCCAAGGGTGACCCGTCTGGTTTGAACAAGGTCAGGACGCCGTTAGGGTTGATGTGTTTAACCTTTGGGTCCTTTGAAGCTTCGGGGTTCAAACGCGAGACCACTGGAAATGGTTAATACAATGTTGCCCGATAGGTTATTGTGTATATTCCCACCTTTGCAGCCCATTCCACAGGGGCCGCATGATGACAGATATGATGTCTTGACTTGGGTTTCTGCGTGGAGCGTTGTGACTCCACGTGGTTGCTGAAAGCCTTCCTCGGCCTTGACGTTGGTAGAGAACTCATGAAGGGCCTCGGAAAGAACACTTCGAAATTCGTCCAGCTCATCTGGGGTAAGACCCTCGAAGATGGCATTGACCTGGTCGTCTGAAAGGATGGTGAGCGGCATATTGCTGGTCCGTTATGTTGGCGATGCCCCGCAACGCTGACAGTTTCTGCCGTATCTCGGAGGTACGGAGGAGGAGATAGCTGGCTGGCGTAACGGTCTGGATATGTCCTTATGAAGTCAGGTGGTGCTCACACTCTGGATGATGTTTATTCAGCAATCCTGGGGCAATTCGAGATGTTGTAAGCTAGGGCTAGCCTACCTGGATTGGATGCGGAAGAATGATGTAATTGTCGCTGTTGTTAGTTCTGACTTCGCTAGGACCGGCGGCGCTATCTCCACCTGCGCTAGGATGCTGTACATCCTCAGGACCTGGCCTCGATTGACCGGGGCTGTGAGAGCTGAATATTCGTTATAGTGAGTGATCAGGCCAGCGATATCTGGTGATAGGAAGCCGTGGTATCGCCATCTAGATATCGCCATCTAACTGCAACACCTGTATGTTGAGACACTTGTGCGTTGATTTAAATAAGGTAGTGAGTGCATTGGTTAGTCGGTGTCACACGGGGATCTCCAAGCAGATCACCACATGTTTAGCCCTGCAAGCCTGCACACTTCTTTCTTTTTACTGATAGTGAACCGTCGTAAATAAATCCGCCCAGAGCCTCAGCATCGCAACTACACTCCAGAATGGATATTGCCAAGACGGTTGATGGAGAGCCAAGAAGGCAGCAGCCAATGTGTAGGATAGGCAGCGGCTTGGCGAGCCATGGCATTCTATGGATATGCTGGAGCCTGTGGATTACAGTACGAATACTTTGTCGGGACTCGGGACGGGAGGCTTGGCCGTCGTGCCGCGTACGCCCGTACGTCACTCTGCCGCTGCAGAATAAAGTTGCCTACAGCGAGGGCGACATAATAGCTGGGACGAGTCCGAATACGAAACAATGATTCGCCTCCGAATTATCCTCCTGACAGCATGCTCGACATTAAAGCAGGCCGTTGCCCCGTTGCCTGAACCACATACCACTCATACTCTCAAACGTCAAACGTCAAACGTCCACCCACTGCATCCCGTCTCATTAATCACTCTCGCCAAAAAAAAAAACCGTTGTCGGGCCTGTGTCTCATCTTTAACGGCGACCAGCACCAGCTTCAGTGGACCAGCTCCCCTGTTGTAGGCTCTCCAAGCCGTCGGACCCCCTATAACGCCGACCCAAGGGCCCAATCAGAGCCTCGTATTCGCCCCCGAGCTGTGGAAGAGGGGCCTGTCAGCAAGAGTCCCGCCGCCAGCAACGGACGTCGCCCCCCCAGCCAAGCCCTGCGCCAGCCTCAATAATTGGGACCGAGACCAGCCAGGGACTGGCCGTCGGATGCTCTTTCGCGAAAAGGCTACGTGCATCATTTCCACGACGTAATCATCTACGACCTCATCCTTTGTCCATCATCGCCGTCGCAACCACATCGACCCCAAGCATCGAGTTTCGCTCATCGATAACCTCTCGCACCCGAATCGACTCCCTCGCCCGCATTGTTTGCTGCGCGCGACACTCCCTTGAACCAATATCCCCAACCGATTACGAGGCCCTTGCCCCCGACGTCAGCTGTCAACATGACGCTCAAGGAGGAGTTCCAGACCAGAAACTTCAGTATGTGGCTTCCCAGATGCCATGCGCTGGCTCAACAGTGATACTGACTTTCTCCACAGGCATCTACGGACAATGGTAAGCTCGCCCCGATTGCCCGACATTCCGTCGAGCCCTCCCGATACTTGCGCACTCAAGCTCCGAGTAGAGCTGCCCCGATAGAGCCGGCGTTGTCGCTCGAGACGGCAATGCAATTGCGCTTCGAACACCGAGCTGACTGAGAATATCCTTACAGGCTGGGCATTCTGTCTATGATCATTTGTCTTGCGACTGGTATCTCTAGCATCTTCACCCTCAAGCCTGTTAGAATCATTTTCTGCGCCCTCGCCATGTACGTATCCCCCGTGCCCCTACGCCCAAGTATCGACATAGCGATCCAACGGAACATCCTCCCACTAACAAACTTGTACAGCGCATCGGCGTTCATCATCCTCTTTGTCGAAGTTCCCCTCCTGCTTCGAATCTGCCCGACCTCGAGCAAGTTCGATGTTGCCATTCGCAAGATCTCGACCAACTACATGCGAGCGGCCGCCTATGCCATCATGGGCGCCCTCCAGTTTGTCAGCATCCTCACCGGTGCGAGCAGCTTGGTTGCCGCCGGTGTCTTCCTGCTCCTGACGGCCGTCTGTTACGGCCTCGCTGGCATCAAGGGCCAAGCCTTTGTTGGCAGCAAGACCTTGGGTGGCCAGGGCGTTGCACAGATGATTGTGTAGAGCTGTGCAGGCCCTGATTGCGCTGACGAAGAAGGCGACAATAAAGCGACATTTAAGCAACCAACAACCTGCAAATGACGAAGGTTGTGCAAGTCGAAGGAGGTGTTTCCACATATTGGTGGTTCTTGGTTGGAAGAGAGATGGAGGTGATGACAAACACTGTGGAAGCATGTACAAGGAGGGTATCGCTAATGGAGCAAACCCTGCCATCTCACATGAAGTTACGGCCTCTGCTGGCGAGCACTGGCCTGCATACCCGGCTAGGGATTCGGCGTCTGGAACGAGGAACGGCTTTTACGTTTTTTGACTCGGAAGTAGTTGATTTGTATTGATAAGTTTATTGGCGTAGGGGACTATGAGTTGAACAGTCTCTGCTGCCGTGTTGATTGAAACTAGAGTATCATCGTCATTCGTGTTGGTCGCTGCAGTGCTTGCTATATGTTACTAGTCGTCCGCCTCAGTAATTATGACGCGAGAGACGAGTTGCTTCCTGGTGCAAGAGCAGGGGCCTTCTATAAGTAGTAAATAAAACAGCTTCTGCTCCCATCGAGCTAAGAGTCTAGTAGGATGCAGTTGGTTGCAGACCCAACAGATGTATCAGAAGAACTGTGCTCTCCCAAGCGTAGGTTGATAATGGTCATTTCAATAACAGTAACTCCAAGAATTAGTAATGCACTTAGAGAGTATTAGGACAGGAGAAATAAAACAAATCACCTGGAGGTCATAATACTACTGCATATTTATCTTCTGGTAGATCTCTTCTGAAGTACTAGGTGTTGGATCGGAACCAACAGCATCCACTATAGCTATCATGAGCACCCCGCTTTCACCAGCCACCTGAGGGCCCTTTTGAGCTTCACTATCTCACAGCTCCGGAGATGCAAGTATGGATAGAGTAGGTTGGGTTGGTAGTCTGGTATCTGCGAGGACCGAGTTGTGATGGAAGAGGTATCAACGGCCTGCAAAGAAGCTAAGCTGAGGCAATATTATTCCCATGATTATCGAGTTTGCGATACAATTACGATTCACAGTAGCAAGCTCGGGGTGAGCGGGATCAGATGACGGGTCTAGATGCAGCTGGTCCAACTCGTCGATGGGCGGCGTCAAGCACCAGACCGACGCCGACCAGCCAAGAATAGCTGGAGGGGCCGGCGCAAAGTCCTTGTGGCTCCTCGTGATGAGCTGAGACCTCACCAGTGTGCCCCAAGAGGGATAGCGGGACAGGCACTGAGGGCCTGGCCTGTGCTGTGCGCAGTGGATAACGCCAGCTTGCTTGTGGAGGTAGTGTCGTATGTAGATACGTACTCTGCACCGCTCGGTAACTGGTGATTCAATGGGGAAGCTGGGCTGACCGAGGCACAACCGGGCATCACTAAGGCATCACTGAGAGGATGGAATGAGGATGAGGGGTCAACATGGGATGGGATGGAATGGAATGCGTTTCTCGACCGGCCTCGTCCCCGGCGTTGGAATTACATTTGAGAATTACACTTACACTTTTCGGTGGCGGAGGGCCACAGGGCACAGGACCACAGGGCCGGACCGGCTCTGGATCGAAGGATTTGCGCTTCCAGGCCTCCAGGGGCGGCCCCTCCCTCGGAGCACTGGAGCTCTGGCATTTGGCAGGGCCTGGACGGAGGGGGCAATTGGAGATGGCGTCATGATGGGCGTAGACGGAAGAACCATACCGTGGGGATAGATGTACCTCCCGGTGGCATCATGTGCCCGCCTGGTGACAGGACCGGACCTGAGGGAGCGGGACGGGCGAGATGGGTTGTGATTCGACTGGCGCACGCTGCATCTGATCGACGGGGTTGCTGGCCAGGGGAACAGAGTTTTTCAGTCTTTTCCAGAGGCGATCAACTTGCTAGTTGTCCAGCTCCGTAGTCTTTGGCCCCAGTCTTTGAGAGTCATGAGCGATGACTCTGATGAGCGCTCCCGGAACTCCGGAGTCTTCACAGCAGGTAGCCGGGCCACCGCCGGCTAGCTATCTCCCGAGCTCCCAGGTTGCTGAGTAGCCCGTCGGCCTCACTAGGACCAGTCTTCAAGGCTCGGTTTGACTTGTACTATTATCATTAGACAGGCCTTCGCACATTCGGATACATCTAGCTGCGTCGCCGGGGTCATGCGACTGCAGCTCTGGCTCTTCGTTTGGACCAGTAGGATACTGGCGAGTAAGCGTCATTACCTGGAATCCCATGGCGCAGCGACACCGCCTGGCATCTCCTAGCTCCAGTACTAGAAGCACGAGGAGCTCAGTTCGATCGGTGGGGATTCGGCGCTGCAGACGGGTCCCCGCCATGTGGGTGGATTCTCGGTGGGAGCGATGAGAGGTACCTCAGGTGTGGGAGGTGATACAGGGTGTTTATGCGTACTCTTACTGTACCTCATGACGGTGTACGTACTTGACGATTTGGTACCGTCACAAGCTCCCCCCCCAACAATGTCAACAAGGGGCCCATTTCTCGTCAGCTGCCCTCGTCGAGACAGGGCCAGGGCCGCACCTAGCCTCTCGGAGTACCGGCGGTTGCATTGACGGGGGCCCTTCCCAGGTTTCTGTTCCGTCTCGAAGCACTACGAGGTGAAGGGGACCGGCGTGTCTGGTTTGCTGCCTCCCAAAACAGTGAAAACTCGAGGTGGACCATGGGCAAGTTTGAGGCCGGACGCTGCAGCCTCTGCAGGGGAGAGAATGGCCGTTTCCGTCCAGGGACTTGCGAGTGTACTTGGATGGTGGCATCATGCGGGGGGTGGCGCACTGTGTCTGGCGTCCAGGGACTGACGCAGCCCGAGCAAACTGGCCAAGCTGCGAGTTCCAGGGCAAGCTGCTGGACGATGAGAAAGGCGTGAGGAAAGCGGCCAATTTGTGCAGTCAGATGCCGCCCGTCCGAATAGACCATTGAAAGCACGCAAAAAGACATAGGGGAGAGGGCCCTGATGACGGTGACGAGTCTGCGTCCTGAGAATGCACACGTCAAGAACTGTTCGGTGGGCGAGGGCATGACGGAAGTCGATTGGACCATCGGCTACTTGACCACAGTGCGTGATCGGCCACGTCTGGCACAGTGGGCTTGGCGCCATCCCCATCCCTGTTTTCGCCAACAAGTGACGACGGGACAAGGTCGCTCAGCTTTTATAGCACCGTAATAGTCGAGTGGCACTGACCGTCACCTGGACGCCGCTGAGGTGGATGCTGCTGGAGCATATAAAGTGACAATTGGGGCCGGCTGCGATCGTCCGGAGCCCACGAGCCACGAGGCAAAAGCTCAGACTTGTACCCAAAGGTGTTTGACGTGCGCATGATATACCGCTGCGCAAGACCTGGCGCAACAAGAGTCGAAGCCATCACCACGCACCGTCGACTGTGAATGCCACAGTAACATCGCCATCGCCCATCGTGGGATTCCCATACCAATCATCGCAACCTCATTGGTAAGTTCTGTCCCCTGACCGTGGTGTGCGGGTGGGCGTGCGGCGGGCGCAGTGGGCGCCATGGCATCCCTCTATCTCTGATAGCGCCATGAACCATATCCAAGGCGGTGATAAGCCGTGACTCTTAGCAACGCTCCAGAGTCAGAGTCATGCAGCTCCCGCGCTGACGCCGACGCTGAACTCGGAGAAGCTCTGTGATTCCCCTGTCCCGCCCCTCCCCCCCGGCTACCTATCTGTCGTCGACTCAATCCGTTCTTGGCTGCTGCAGTTGCTGTCGTCGAAACTTTATGCTGACCGCCGGCCTCTTGGTGGCCCCTCCAGAAGCTTAGTCGTCCCGGCCTCGCTAGTATACAAGACCGCGACGCCCCTTCCCGCTCCCTCGCCCATTCGTCGACCCTCACCTACACTATTGCTCGTTCCGAGCACCCGAACAAACCACAATGACTGCCGCAACCATGCAACAGACGCCCGCCATTCCTCCCCGGCCCTCGCGAGGCCAGGACAAGGATGAGTCGGCCGCGTCTGTTCCCAAGATTCCTCCTCGTCCCGCTACTAAGCGCCTGGTCGACCGCTCGATATCTCCCAATCCCGACCGCTTCGCTCCCTCGCCGCTCAACGATGGTATCCCCCAGAAGAGCCCCAGAGCCTTCCACTTTAGCGATCTCGCCCAAGATCAGTCCGACGACCCAATCGACCGCTCCAGCAGCGTCGCCATGCCCTCTGTCGGCGAGGAGGGCCTTGAATACAGCGCTGTGACGGAAGAGTTCGAGGCAGAGAAGAAGGAGGAGGAGCGAGCTTCCTCGCCTGAGCAGACCCGTACCATCGCCGAGGACCTGAAGCTCCACGCCCCCAAGCCCTCGCTGCCCGCCCAGAGCGCCAAGCAGCGAGTCCAGGCCGTCACCCGTACCGACTCTGACAAGGCCGCTGCTTTTGGCATTGGCCGTCCCGCTTCTCGCGGTTCTCTTAAGAAGAAGCCCAGTACCGCCTTCTCGGCTACTGAGAGCCAGCCTGATGTCGACGACGATCAGGGCATCCCCGAAATTGGACAGCGCGTGCCCATGAACCCCCATCTGGGCGATGTTCAGGCTCCATCTCCCGCCCCTGGCTCTGATGAGTTCAAGAAGAACCACCATCGCAAGCACAGCTCTCGTGGCGGACCTCCTGGCAGCTATGGTATGCATGGCCATGGTGTTGCGCCTCAGGACAAGCTCGACAAGGCGTACTACGAAAAGAACCCTCATATCTTCGACAGGGAACACAAGACCCCTCTGCATGACCGCCAAAATGATTTCGCCATGAGCAAAGACGACCTGAACAAGCTTGTTCGAGACACTGCCAGCCACGGATCTGGCCTTGGTAAGTGCCGATGAAGCGTGGATCGATGCAATGGACTAACACAGTATGCGCAGCAACGTCCTCGGAGTACCACGCCACCCCCACTGAGGAGGTCGGTTTCCAGGCTAGTGAAGAGTACTCACGCATCTCATCGCCACTCCCCGCCTCAAATGGCGGAGATCAGGTCAGGGCACTGTCCTTCAAGTCTGAGATCACCGGCCCCGATGGTGAGAAGACGGTCCACATCGATGACCCTAAGCACCCTCAGTATCGTTCGCCCGGCGACAATGAGCAAGCCATTGACGATGAGGAGAGCGAGTACACCGCTCCTATCCTGGCCCCTGACGAAGTTGGCAAAGATAAGTCGCCGTACATCCAGCAACCGGCGGTTCACCCGCCTCCTGAGCGCCGTAGAAGCTCCAATGAGATGGAGGAGTCCCATAGCCGACCCACCAGCAGACCCACGAGTATCTACAAAGAGAACCCCTCCCAAGACTTTGGATCTACGCCCCTGGATGACGTCAAGGAGTACGAGCCGCTCTTCCCCGAGGAAGGCACCGATGAGGCACAAAAGGCGGCTACTTCTGAGGCAAAGGCTCGGCATTACTTCCCTAGCAAGGACGTTTGGGAAGATGCCCCCAACAGCGTTCACTACACTGCAGAGGTCTCAACACCCGATCTGACAGAGAAGCAGAGGACATTGTCAGCCGGGGTCCAAGATCGTCCCAAGACCCCCGCTCATGCCTTCGCTCAAAAGCAAGAAGAGCTGGCAGAACGCGAGGTGAATGGGCCCGCAGATGTGAACACCACTCGAACCCAGGAGAAGGCAACCTGGACTCAACCAGAAACCCTGCAATCCGACTCGTTCCTGACACAGAAGAGACCGGCACTCAGCCAGCGTTTCCCCAGTCGGGATATCTGGGAAGATGTCCCGGAAAGCCAACTGCACGAGGCAACTGTCTCCGCGTCATTAGAAGAAGAGAAGAAGCCCGATATTCCATCCCGGCCTGCTAAGAAGGCCACAGAACCTTCAGAAAAGCCCGCCATTCCTGATCGCCCCAAGCCTAAGCAGACTCCTCCTCCTGTTTCGGACAAGCCTAAACCCCATATCCCACCCAGACCAGGCAAGAGTTCGTCTGGGGATTCCAAAGACGGCGAGTTCTCCAAACCCAAGCCGCCCGTTCCCAGCAGACCGGTGGGCGGCAAGATTGCGGCCTTGCAGGCTGGTTTCATGAGCGACTTGAATAAGCGCCTACAACTAGGACCTCAGGCTCCTAAGAAGGAGGAGGCCAAGCCCCAGGAGGATCTCACCGAGGAGAAGGAGAAGGCCCCGCTCGCCGACGCCCGAAAGGGCCGCGCGCGTGGTCCTCAGCGTCGTGCCCCTGCCAAGAGCCCTGCCGCCCCTGAGCCTGCGAAGGCGTCTGGACCAACCTTGTCGTTCTCTATGCCACAAACGTTCTGGTCTGTTGACCCTGATCAGGGTAGTTTGGCTGTCGCTGGCGAGGAGGCGCCTATTCCGGTCGTTGAGGAGGAAGAGGAAGAGAAGGAAGAGAAGGAAGAGGTAGAGGAGGTAGAAAAGACCGAGGAGGTCTCTGAGACTTTAGCCCCAGAAGAGCCTGCCCAGGAGGTCGAGGCAGAAACTGAGGAGGGCTCAAAACCTACGTCCGAAGAGAAGACGGAGGTGCCCGTCGAGGAGGAAAAAACACTCGCCGCTAACACGGCGGGGGAGAGTATCCTCGAAGCCAGTGTTGAGAAGAAGGATGGCGGTAATGAAGTTGAGCCTGTGGTGGTCTCCGACGAGGTCAAGGCTTGAGAAGGAGTGTGTAGATAGTGCGCCTGTCTTGGGTTTCTTGACGTGGCTGTTGTGCGTTGTACCTGACAGAACCTGGTAGATCGACATTGTTGTCGAGATAGTGTTAAAGCACGTGGTTTTCTTTCGAAATCCAGTATTACCGATTGTGCACCTCTGTTGACGAGTATATGTAGTTCTGCTCTATGTGACTTCAAGATATAGACAGAGTGGAAATCCTTGAATGGCTCCTTTTTCTTCAGCCCCAATACTATACAGGTAGGCCCTGAGCTCAGGTCTCAAATGATGTACAGTTGGATAAAATCCTTCTTAGCGTATTCTCTCTTCTACTTCCTTCCCCACTGTCGGCTCTGGTCATTGCCCCGCCGCTCTCGCTCGAGCATCTCATCAAACTCCCTCTGTGCTTGTCCCTTACCTGAGGCCTTTTCCTCATCTTCACTGCTATACGAGTAGTTATCCTTGGACCCACCCCACTCGGAACTTGCGCTGGCGTTGTCACCCCATCCGGATTCAGGTTGGGACTGGGGACTGCTGGCACCAGCCCAGCCGCCTCGTGCTTGTGATTCGGCTTGCTGTTGTGGTCGTTGGCTGGACTGGTTCTGCCTTCGGAGGCGGTCCCATGAGGAACCTGCGTAGGTTGTGGGGGCTTGCTGATTCTTGGCGGTGGCTGCAACGGGAGACGCATCGTCATCATCGTCGAGCACGCTCCAGTCATTGTTGGACTCTTGGTTCTGTGGAGAAGGCAATCCTCTTTGAGCGTCCGCCCACGGCGGGCGCCTTTCTGTGTAAGCCTTGATAGCTGGGAATTGTTCCTTGTCCTCGTTGTTGCTAAGCCCATCAACCTCGTCGTTGCTTCCTGGCTTCTCGTCGCCGCCCCACTTCCTTTGCCCTGGCTGAGTTGGCCGTGAGCCTGTAGGACCATCGAGCATGACCTTCTCGACTCGGGTGGTAGCTTCCTTGATGAATTGGGCGAGGCGTGGATCCTGCGCCATGGCCGACTCAGTCCGAATGAAGTTGACGGAACGGAAGACAGGCTCCACCATGAGCATCGTGACGGCAGCATAAGCTGTGAAGCGGAGCGTGTGCCAAGTGAGGCGCGGGTAGGTACCACGGATCTTCTTCTTTGTGAAGATACTGGTGGCTTCGTTGGGGTTGAACCTGCCGCCTAACTTGGGCTTATAGAATGGAAATTGCCAGGTGCGACGGCCGCGATACGTCATATAGGCAGCCAGGCCGATCGTGGCCCATTTGAGCGCCGCATTGGTGTGGATATTGCTCAGGGTGTATTCGGCAATGGCCTTGGCCTCTGAGTCTTCGAGGTCCCGGCCAAGAGTAGCCGCAAAACCCGAGACCCTCGAGGTCACGACGAGGAGGTTTCGGTCGCGGCGGAAGCCGACGGCCGAGGCGTACCAGGGAGGGGAGTATTCCTGGAAGCTCCGGTTGATTTGGGCCTTGACACGCTCCTCATACTGGCCGCGGTCGGCGAGGGCCTGCTGGCGCCACTCATCCATGGTCTGCCGGTAGGCATTGGGGCCTCCTCGCGGGGGCCCGCCATTGGTTGGTGCGTTCATTATGATGGCGAGCAGCTTGTGCTCAAGGACGGGGTCCAATCGGCAAGGAGGAATTGGTCACGGGTTTGGTGAATTATAGTCCAAAGGAGTAAAAGACAAAAGAGAGGTTGAGGATATTGGATATCGGATGACGGAACGAAGCGGGATGAGTGACGCAAGTGGAGGGATGACATCGATCTGCAGGCTTGGTTGGCGCATCCGGGGCAAGCTTTATCGATAAGAGGTGCACATCACGTGGCTGTGTGATTCAATGATAGAAGCGGCGCGTTGCCCCAGCGGGGGTGGGTCGCGACGCGGTCTCCCTAGCCAGGCCATTAAACGCGTCCACCACCGCGATTGCTCCCTCCGATTGTGGGCCAAGTCCTCGAATAACCGTCTCCATCTCGCACTCATGGACAAGGCTTGTGAATTTCTCAAGTCTAGTCGTCATTATTGAGTACCATGCCTCTCCAAAAATCATATTCCGACTATGTTGGGGTGTCCAAGGTAAGCGCTTTTCCTGTGTCATGTTTACATGGCAAGCAGCTGGTTAATCATGGCCAACAGAACCGCTCTCCGTGGCAGCGATCGAAGAGCAACCCCGTCTTCCAAACACCAAACCCAAGAGCTCTACGACCCGTTTCAGAGGTCACGAAGAGCAAACTAAACCAATTCCAATACCAACCACATCCCGACGATGTGGCCACGGGTGACCCCAGTGACGGACAGAAAGCTGGTGGTGCATCCGATGCTCAGCGACCGTCACCGTTGAACGGCTCCAAGGATGACAGCGTCGTTACACCGGTGGCTCGACTAACCTGGCGAGATCTTATTGAACCGACGAGTGCTGCTGAAGACGAAACCCACATCTCCCCGAACGACCGACTGCTCTGGGACAACAGACAGGACACCCTCTACATCTCTGCTCTGTCTCCTATGATGCCCCGAAAGGGAAGAAAACGTGCTAGGAGCTCATCACCGGTATCATCGCCAGCAGCAGACAAGCCGAACCCCCCCTCAGTCAACTTCAAGAAACTCGCCCAGGCATTGAAGTCCCCCCACGCCGACCCGACCCTTGAACTGTGGGATCGATACTCCCTAAACGGATCCCAGAATGCGAACACGCCATCGGGAATTACGAACCCTGCATTGGCTCAGCTTATGGTGTCATCGTCACCAAGACCATCGAAGGGACCAACAGCTCAATCTGCTGAAGGTAATCTTCGACGAGCGATCAGCTGTGGATTGGGCTATCCCAAGAGAAGAAAGGTGGAGAGGTCAATATCAGGTGGGCGGGCCAGCGGAGAGAGAGAGGAGCGAGAAGCTGCATCCAAATCCTCTCTTGTCACGGCTCTGCTGGACACGGTGACCAGCAGCATTAACGGACAGAGCGAGGTTGAAATCGAGGATCAAACTTGCGACTCTCCTTCTCCCAAGAAGAGGCGGATATCTGCTACATCCGCTGGGTCTCCGCGTCGAGTAACACACGACACCCCCCCAAAACCAACCTCTTCAGATTATGGTGATGATGATTTTGACGACTTGGATGACGATACTATGATGGAACTTGAAGCAAGCATCAACGCAACACAACTTGAAACCCCTGTGGCTAACAGGAGCGTTGCAAATCCTACTGGAGAACGGCAAAAGGAAACCAACCCTCTGGTGGCCGACGAGTTTGAGGACCTGGACGACGACATCTTCGACGAGGCGGAGGAGCTTATCACAACAGTAGAGTCGCAGCATGGTTCATATTTACCAACCGGAATCCCTCGACCTACCGCTCAAAAAACTCCAATAAAATTCGAACATAACCTAGGGAACCTGGATGATGAATTTGGCGACCCTTTCGGTGGCGACTTTGATTTCGAGGCCGTGGAATTGGCAGCAACCCAGTCAGCAAAGCAGAACCACGCCACCCCCGAAGACGTACGTTAAGAACATCGCTCGAGGCAACATTCACTAAGTAACTGGTAGCGTAGCCGCAAGCCTAAGACAATCCAGCGATACTTGGTGACCAATGTGCTAGAGGGCGAGTACGTCAACGAATATGGACAAACCTGCACCGAAAAGGTCAGTTATAGGATGAACTACTCGTGTTGTTCTTGCTAATGCTATTCTAGATACTCCTTATCCAAGCCGACAACACGAAGGATATGAAAACAGTTCACCTCAGGGCCTCATGGTTCGATACACCAGCTCACGCAAACGCTTACGTACATGTCATCGGGGACTTCACGCCCAAAGGGCAATGTGTCGTCGACGATGCTCATAATCTCCTCATCCTGCACCCCGATCAGCTCATTTCGGCCACTGTGGTGGCTGACTCCTTTGGCTGCATGCGACGAGCTGTGCTGCAAGACCGTGTCAAGGCCACCAGTGAACCGACACCGCCGTTGGTGTATGGAACGATGCTGCATGAGATATTCCAAGAGGCATTGCTAGCCAACCGATGGGATCTTCGGTTTCTGTCTACTGTGATTGACCGAATAATGGATAAACATGTGGAGGATCTCTACATGATTAAAGTCGGAATGGCAGTGGCCAAGGAGCATCTCCTGTCAAAGATGACGGAACTCGGCTTTTGGGCCAAATCTTTCGTGTCATCTCAACCAAAGGTATGCGGTATCGGCATGCACTCTGGGCTATGTCTAATTTATCTATAGGCTGACGCTGTCGTCGAGGACCGAAACGGCAAGAAGGCTAACATGGCTGTTACAAAGCTCCTGGATGTCGAGGAGCATGTTTGGTCTCCAATGTACGGCCTCAAAGGCAATATTGATGCAACCGTTGAGGTTACCATGCATGACGGGAGGCAGAAACGAACCTTGACCGTTCCTTTCGAAGTCAAGACTGGCAAACACGAAAACAGTAACCACATGGCACAGACAGCCCTGTATACTCTCCTCCTATCGGATCGATACGACATTGAAATCGCTTATGGTATCTTATACTACATGGAGACTTCGAAGACGATACGGATTCCTGCGATTCGACATGAACTCCGACACATGATTATGCAGCGCAACGAATTAGCATGCTACGTGCGAGAAAGAAGCGTTCAACTACCGCCGATGAAGAAGAACAAGCATTTGTGTGGCAAATGTTATGCGAAGACATCATGCTTCACTTACCATCGACTAGCAGACGACGGCGACGGGGAGTCTAGTGGTATGAACGAGAAATTTGACGAAGTGGTCAAACATCTTACTCCTAAGCACAAAGAATTCTTTGTTAACTGGGAGAACCTTCTGACCAAAGAGGAAAAAGAGAGTCAGAAAAACAAACGAGAACTTTGGACTATGACGAGCGTCGAGCGAGAAAAGAAGGCCCGGTGTTTCGCAGATGTCGTCATTGAGGAAGGATCAGCATCGTTCGATGCCGATACTCCAAAGATCAATCGCTATCACTACACATTTGTCAAGCGGATTCATCCCCCTGGGTTTTCGTTTCTTGAGTCTGAGCTCTCCGTGGGAGAGCCTGTCGTTGTCTCATCCGAGGAAGGGCATTTCGCCTTGGCGATTGGGTATGTGACAGCGGTGAAAAGGCAGCGGATCAGCGTGGCGGTGGACAGAAGACTTCACAATGCTCGGATTCGACAGCCTGGATTTGACGAAGTAGATAACCAGGTCTTTGCCAGCATCATGGATGTTGCCCATGAAGGGGCCACCCAAGACGAAAGTCACGGCAAGATTAAAGAACCACCAATTCGATATCGGTTGGACCAAGACGAATTCAGCAACGGTATGGCAACTGTCAGGAATAATCTCGTTCGAATCATGGCGGATGACGTGCCTGATGCCCGAAAGATTCGACACTTGATCGTCGACCTCATGGCCCCGAGATTCAAAAGTGCTCCGACCCAGTATACGATATCAGATCGAGACAACTTGAATATTGACCAACGGAAGGCCATTGAGAAGGTCATGAGTGCCCAGGACTACGCGCTAGTTCTTGGCATGCCTGGTACAGGAAAAACCACGACCATTGCCCACATCATTCGGGCACTCACCTCTCAGGGCAAGAGTGTGCTGTTGACATCACACACCCACACCGCTGTGGACAATATTTTGCTCAAGCTCAAGCAAGACAAGATACCTATTCTCCGCCTGGGCGCCCCTGCAAAGGTCCATCCGGATGTGCAAGATTTCGCCGTCCTCGCTGGCCAACCGATGAAGTCATTCGACGAGATCAAGGACGCATGGCACGGCACGCCCATTGTCGCAACAACCTGTCTTGGTATCAACCATCCTATCTTTCATGAGCGTTCTTTCGACTACTGTATCGTGGATGAGGCATCGCAAATCACTCTGCCAATCTGCGCTGGTCCCATCAGGATGGCTCGGACGTTTGTCCTCGTTGGTGACCACAACCAACTGCCTCCCGTGGTGAGAAATGAAGAAGCTCGTGAAGGAGGTCTTGACGTGAGCTTGTTCAAGCTCCTTTCGGACACTCATCCTGAGTCAGTCGTCAACCTGGAGCATCAGTACCGAATGTGTGAAGATATCATGACTCTGAGCAACACCTTGATTTACGAAGGAAAACTTCGTTGTGGTACAGAGCAGCTCCGAAAGCGCAAGCTTGATATCCCAAGAATGGATGCCCTGAGGCAACGACACCACGATGCTTCAACTCTACTCCACACAGGTAGTCCTCGATCGTTCTGCACCGGCCCTGTGCCGTCTAGGTGCTGGTTGTATGACATTCTCGATGCGGAAGCTCGCGTCCGCTTTGTTAACACGGACACGATCCTGCCTCTTGTGCGGGAGGAAGCCCAGGGCAAACGCATCGTCAACTCTGCCGAAGTCCGTGTTGTCTCTCAGCTGGTCGACTCCCTCCTCACCGTGGGAGTTCCAGACTCGGAGATCGGTGTCATGACTCACTACCGGGCCCAATTATCACTGTTGAAGGATAAGCTCAAATGCTTTTCAGGGGTGGAGATGCATACGACAGACCGCTTCCAGGGGCGAGACAAAGAGGTCATTGTTCTTAGTCTCGTCCGAAGCAATGAGGCCTGCAATATTGGCGATCTATTAAAGGATTGGAGGAGAATCAACGTTGCATTCACTCGTGCGAAGACGAAGCTGATTGTGGTGGGGAGCAAAAGCACATTGAAGAGAAGCGGCGATGAGAATATGCTGAGCAAGTTCATTTCGCTGATGGAGGAACGCGACTGGATTTATGACTTGCCAGCCGATGCCCTTGAGAGCCATTATTTTGAAGACTTTGGGACGCAAATCACTGCCACGGGACCAACACAGAAAACCAAATCACCAAAGAGGATTACGAAGGGTAAAGTCCCCCCTGCCCTTGCAGGAAAGGAGAACCGCAGACTGTCGCCCAAGAGAGCGACCATCGGAGAAAGGGCGTTATTAAAGGGAAGACCGATTACGAGAGATATCTTGAATGAAATGACCAACGGCGCATATTAAGGTGGTTTTGTTTTGGCCGGGTATGGCTTGTGGGTATAATGGATATAGAATACAGGGCGGTATGGCATATTTTAGGGTATCAAAGGAAATGCAACACAACATCAACGCCGTTCGTTGGGCGGTGTATCTGTTTCTGAGTCGGAGTCTTCTACCGTCTTGATTTTGCCTTCAAAGCTATCATGAAGTCAGCATATAATTTCCACATAGTGTATGATGATGCGGAATGGTACGTACGCCTTTTCGCCCACAATGACCTTGGTGAATTTTTCCAATTCCTCGAGCTGGGCAACGCAGCCTGTCAGGCTCTCGTTGTAAGAGTAACTGTATATGTCGCTCCACGTCTTCTGCCTCTGGAGTTCGCAATATTCGGCACTCTCGACCATCTCCTTGGCAACTTCGCCGGCTTTCAGGAGGAGCTTCTTTCTAGCCGCTGCGGCACTGGGAAGATAGCGCTGGGAATGGTTAGCAATTTTACCATGAAAAGAGCGACTTTCACGATAGTGATGATTTCGGGGTTATGGAAACGTGGTAACTTACAGGGACTTTCCGCTGAGATCGCAGAGCGCCAGCGAGGATGTACAAATTTCCCAGGATGGATGCAACAGCATCCCGACGATAACTGAGGAGTTTCTCAGCAGCGACCGGGTTATCGCGGATATAGTTTGGGTTGTAAAAGAGTGCAGACTGACGAACGGCAATGAGGTATTCAAAGAAACGTTCGCAGGCACCTGCTAGGGCAGAGTACGGCAGAGGATCGAAAGGAGCGCGGAGGCGGAGTTCGTGGCGAGTCATGACCTGGGGAGTGTTGTAAGCGTCAAGTTCAGGAGCCACGAGGCCCAGGGGAAGTACCAGTAGTTGTCGAATGCGGACGAAGCCTTCGCGCATGCGACTTTCCAGCATTTCGGATCTTGTGATATCATCTGGGGTTGGATCTTCCCCTTCATCAAAGTACACGTAGTTTGCGACAACATCTAAAAGGCGTCAGAGAAAGGCTACCATGGGCGTTGGGGTCGACTTACTTCTGTATATGACGCTCATGAAGAAGACCATAGATGAGAGTGCATACCGAAGCTCGTGACGCGCAACGAATGGCCAGAGGACCCAATTGACAATAATCGGGGTTGTGGTGCCCACAAAGAACACCAAACCCTTGTGGACTGCGAGAAGAGTAGCGGAAGATGCACCGGAGTGGTTCCGCAGCCCAAGAGAGATGACTGTAAATGAGAGACATCCAACCAGGCCTGAACGCTGCAAGAGGAGTTAGGCGGAGTACCTCGAAGAGACATCGGGATAAGTATCTTACTGGATGTGAGCTTTGTGTGAAGCGGAACAACATGGGGATCATGTAGATGGCGGCAAACGCAGCCATGACGAAGGGGTTTCCATTACCGGCAGCGTAGGCAGCGCCACTCCAGACAGCGCCTAGAATGGCCGCAAACGCTCGTGTTACGAGATCCTGCACATTACCTCCGACTCGCGGGTGCATCATGATCCAACCCATGCACACAGCCCACCAAGCCTCGTAGTGATCCCACCACTTTGAGTCGTTGGTCACCCATGCAGGAATGGACAAGACGGAGATCAAGACGGCAACCTTAAGGGCATATCTGCTCTCAAACCCCTGCATTCGATGGAGGATCGTCCAGATTCTGTATCCAAGCTTATCTCTCCTCGAGGCCGGATGCCCTCTGATACTGGGCTCCATCGTATGGGGCATGCTCTCGACCTTTGTGACGGCCTCGTAACTCGGCCTTGGTCCAAAATGGCTTTCATTGGATTTCATCACGTCGAGCATGTGCGAAATCTCTGCAAAGGTCGCCTGGTACATACCGGAAGTGACACCGCCACGGTCATGTCTGACTTGGGCGTTGGTGCGATAAACGGCCTTCCAAGGAGGATATGTTGGAAGATTTACCCGCATGCGGTCAGAGTTGAGGTGCATTTCGTGGACCTTGACCATGAGGTTAACAACAGTGGCCGCAGCCTCGCGAACGTGTCTTGCGAAAACGAAAAGCTCGACCGTCTCGGATTGGTCGACGTAGGATTCGGGAATGTCGCTTGAAACTAAGAGACTTGCTTCCGCCATGTCAAAAGCCACTAGGGCGTTTGTAATGCGAATTTGAATGGGGGTGATATCTGAAGAGACGTCGGCAGAGGGGCCGAAATAGCTGCGGTGGCCGGAGATATCCATCAGCGAGGCATGGCATCTCTTCATGCCTTCCGCCATACAAGCGAGGACTTCTTTTGTAGGGTCTGACAGAGTGTTGGCCACCTTACGACGGATATCTTCCGAATCGAATAATGACTCCGCACTTTCTTCTGACGAATCCGGACCTTCACACGAAGCGGCGTCCGGATCGCCTATGGTGATCTCAACTTGTTGCTCCTCTAGGTCCCAATCATCAAAGAGGAGAGTTTCCGTATCCATTGACAAAAGCGCTCTCACAACACCCTGCACGAGGTTACGCAGATCTCGCACATCTACAGGGCGAAACCGGGTGATTGTGATGTCGATTCTCATGTCACGATATGCTAGTGACATGTCCATGAATGTCTTGGCAAGTCGTCTTCTCAATCTCCTATTTCTGGGGCGAGGAATGATGAGAGCTTCCTGGGAAATGTTAGCACTGAGAAACGATCCGGGTATAGTGTAGACGAACCTGCATAGTCCTGAACGACTTGTCGAGAGCCGCGGTGAGGGGGCGGTTCCCTGCATTAGGAAATAGGACAAGATTGACCACTAGAGCAATGGCTTGTCCCAGAAGCCAGGGTATAGCATAGCTTCGCAGCTTGGCCCACTCGATGTCTCGACCATTCGTCTCTGCAAGTGTAGTGAAGGCTACGGCCATCCCGGCAGCCAAAACAGCTTGATAGAAGCGAATGAAGAAGGATCTGATGTATCCGACGCCGGCCATGAAAAGAGCCAGGAAGACGGTCAAAATACCACCATAACCAGCGCTCGCAGACATGGTTGAAGTGGAAAGTAGAAGACCGATAACACCCCAGGCTAGGCCACAGGCAGTGCCAAGAATAGTGAAAACGGCACCATCCACTTGTGATCCAAACGTGCGAGCTGGATGGTTAATAATAACGGATATTACCATGACGTAGTCATATCGACCCAGCCAGTTTCGTACCACCGGGATAAGGCATAGAACATAAGCCACAAAGAAGGCTGTAAATGACTTAAGCAACTTGATACCAGCCCTCGTGGTCGTAATACGCCGTGCAACTGATTGCAGCTCATGCCACTGGCGAGGGAGAAAAGCCTTTGGCGAGAGTGGGTGACTCTTATCGAACTCCCTCGGCATCGCCGCCTTGGAACTCTCGATGACATCACCGGGGGCAATGGGCAAGGGCTTAAGGAACAAGGCGTCGAAGAAGCCATCGCGCATCTCGGACACCCCGTAGGTGTCCATGTTGATGCGGTCGTCCGAGATCATCTCGTTGATCTGGGCGACGCTCACCATGGAACTGCTCCGGGAGCCTAGTTTGGGCCGGGCGAGATGGACATTCCCAAAGGATATGGACGGCGGAGCGGTGGATTGGGGTGCCATCGGGTTGGTTAGCCTACTCGGGTCTAGTCGTTGCAGCTCAGTAGCCATCGAGTCAATCGCTCCGGCTTCGAAGGGGGCTTTCTCGTGAGCATCTTCACAACTTGGTTGGCTAGGCTTTGCGAAATCGTATGCCCTGGGTGTTTCGCTGGCCATCGCGATTCCTTCGCTGGCCATTGTGGTTTGGACAGTCTGAGTCCAGTTCAGGTCCAACCTTGCAAACGGCGCGAATTCGTGAGAGCGGGTCGTTGAACAGCCGTGTTCTTATCACCCTCCATCGAGAACTGAGGCTGTTGTCTTGTTGATACTTGGTAGATACTACTGCACCAGTCTCTGATTATATCGCCGTGGTATTGAAATATGGCGCTGTGGTTGACGAAAGTTGATGACGAAATCCCGATGTGTCTGTTGGCTGGAACGAATTGTATCCGGAATCCGCTTGGCAAGTGACCGAATTAGCCGATGTATAATAGAGTGGAGAGTTGACAACCGGGTCAACACCTGAACCAAGCGAGTGAACAGCACTGTAAGTGAGTGTAGAAACCCAGAAAATATTTTCAGAGAACCGGTTTTGAGAAGTGTGATAAGTAGTGCAGAGGTTGAATATGGGGATTCTCCTTGCTCGTGCGATATTGCTTTGTCCTTTGGGCCGCAAGCTGGTAATTACACAGGGCCCCGATTCTACCCAAGTGTACGTGCCCGATGGTGTTAATTCCAAAAGCAAAGCTGCTCGAGGAGGCTCGTGGGATTATGCAAGACTTTTGATGTATTTTAAGACAATTTTATTTATTTTGGGCATGATTCCTGTTGCATAATCGTACTTCATCTATCCGTTGAAGCAATTGCTGTGATTGCTGTGATTGCTGTGGGCGTGGTGACATTGAGCAGAGGGGTGTGTGCGTTAGCCTGCATTGACGAGGCGTGGTCTTATGACCCCCCCTTCGGTCACGTGAATTCAGATTCCGATCTGCCGGCTTCGACCTCAATAGCGTCGAGTCTTCAACACCAGCTGCCATCACGCCTCTCCACTCCAGCCATTGAGGCACCGCACGACCTCCCGCACCGCCGAATTCCCTCGACTTCTCGACGAACAATGGCCCTCATCCGCCACGCCGTCGCCCCGCTGCGTGCGGTCCGCTGCGTCCGCCAGCCCATTTCCACCAGAGCCTTCTCCGTGACCGCCCGCCGACGAGGTGGCCACGGCGAGTCCCAGTTCGAGCCCCCCTCTGGATGGCTCTGGGGCATCAAGCCCGGCGAGAAGGCTGAGCCCGAGGGCTGGGAGTGGCCCATGTACATCTTCTTCGCCAGCCTCGCCGCCACCGGCGTCGCCCTGGCCTTCAAGCCCGACACGACGTGAGTTGCGCGCAATATTTCGTTCCGGGACGACCAAGCGCCTGTCCCGCGTGACGACTGGCCCTTGTATGGCTGTCATTGAGTGCAACCCAGGCCTCAATGGCAGATCATGGCGATGCGGCATTTTGGCAGGGCAACCCAATGCTAACCACTATCTACAGTGTCTCAACCTGGGCTCTCGAGGAGGCGCGGAGGAGGTTAGAGCAGGAGGGTATCCTGCCCGACCCTACGAAGCAGGAGAAGAAGGATTGATTTCGCAATGGATGAGTCGACATAAGAAGGGAGGGATCTGGTTGTGATGGGGCGAGGGCAGACTCCTCGTCGGGCCGTCAAACTTGTACATGTTATCTGCATTTTTCGGAAGACCACTTCCTGCAATGGTTCAAATCGCTAGACTGGTTGTTCAGGTCACTATTACGGGTCTCTATGCGTTTTCTCTATTTCGTGACTTTGCTGTTTCGTGGTTGCAGGCGTGTGATGCAATGCAGTTGGCCCTTTGGGAGTGAGTCAGCATTTGCAATGCAGCTGCCAGATTTGGACTCTGATGCAACGACGAGCGCAAAAATTCAACGTCGCGGAAACGCAACAGGGCAGGTAACTCTTTTTTATTCTTTATAACTAAAGCAGCTCCAAGTGCCTTCTTCCAACGCCAATATATAAAAGTGCCCAACCCGCATTTTTAGGAGGACGTAACGAAACTCCACTCGTGCTCCTCATCACCATACTGGATAGCCTCCATCCACTCCTTCATCTGCAGAGCAATCTCACCAGACTCCTCGTGCTTGGCCAGGCCGCAGTCAACGAGGTCACCCTTCCAGGAGATGGAGCGGATGGGGCTGACGATGGCAGCAGTGCCGGCACCGAAGGCCTCGAGTAATCGGCCCTCTTGAGAGGCCTCAGACAGCTCCTTCATGGTGTACTTTCGCTCATCGACCTTCCAGCCCTGAGGGACAAGACGTTCTCGGGCCAAAGAGAGGACAGAGTCACGAGTCACGCCCTCCAGGATAGTACCGTCAAGAGGAGCAGTGAGGAGCTCCTTCTGGCCAGTCTCCTTGTTCTTGATGGCCACGAACATGTTCATGGTGCCCACCTCGGTGACGTACTCCTCCTCGCCGAAAAGCCAAAGGTTCTGCTGGAAACCACGGCTGGCAGCCTGCAGCTGGGGGAGGATGCAAGGCGCATAGTTGGCACCCAGCTTCTTGTCACCGACACCTCCGGGCCAGGCTCGGACGGCGTAGTCAGTAGCCTCGAGTGAGATGGCCTTGAAGCCGGTGGGGTAGTAAGGGCCGACAGGCGAGGCGATAACGTACAGAAGAGCAGATCCAGGGGGGCCAACGCCGAGGGTCTTCTGGGTTCCGATCATGGTAGGTCGGAGGTACATGGAGTATCCGCGCTTATCAGGGATGAAGCGCGAATCGAGCTGGGCGAACTTGGAGATGAGCTCGATGAGGCTCTTGGGCTCAAAGGTGGGCAAAGCGATACGGGCTGACGACTTGTTCAATCGGGCCATGTTCTTCTCAGGTCGGAAAAGGCGGACCTGACCTTGCTTGTCCTTGTAGGCCTTCATTCCCTCGAAGCACTCGAACGCATAGTGGAAGACGCAGGTTGCTGGGTCGAGTGACAGGTTCTGGTAGGGTGTGATTTTAGGGTCCTTCCATCCATCCTCCTTGGTCCACTCGATCGTGAGCATATGGTCTGGAAAGCGCATGTTAGCGAGGATCGCGACACTGGATCAGGCCGAATAGGGGCATACCGGTGAACTCGCGGCCGAAGACAAGGTCCTCGGCCTTGCTCAGGGCCTTGGGGCTGGTGGTCTTAGTGATGGACAGCTTGGAGGCATCGAGATCGCCGGCCTTGGCGCTGTAGAAGCGCGCAGCCTGGCAGAGCGGCAGTAGCCTCGAGCTGGAGGCTCTGGTTGCGCTCCGGAGAGCGGAGCGGGAGACGAGCAAGGGTCTCATTGTGAATGTGGTGGTTCTGGGGGTATCGTAGTAGGATTCTCGAGCTCGAAAGAGGGACAATGAAGGCCCAATTGGTGTAGAAGAGAATTGCGCAACGCTCCCGAGAGGCTTCTTGTATATGTGGTAAGCACCGAGGCCGGTCGATGTCGAGGATGTGCAAAGACGTTGGGGGGTTTTTATTTACGGTGGGCGCGGATTATTCAGAGTCACTGCGCTTCGGAGTTGGATCGGACACAGAGTGGAACGGCGACTTATCTGGATTGGAAATCGCCCGATAGGCTGACCGACTCCAGGACGCCCGAATCCGAGGTACTTGGGAGGGACATGCCGCTGCCAGCCGCTACTGCCGTGTCCTGCCGCGAACGGGTGGAACCGAACATATCCGTAGAGTCTTGGGGCTCTGGGGCCCACGTAATAGTAGGAGCCCCCCCTAGAACGAGCCTTAGAAGCCCAGTGGGCCCCTGTGCCGTGGTGGTGTCAGTGCTGGTTACCTCATCCGGCTAGGCGGGCACCCAGGTAGCTAGGGAGGTGCGGTAGGTAGACGCGCCTGGGGCCAGGTACCTAGACACCCCGACTACGCTGAGGCTCGTCGCACCAACAGCGAGGGGCCATGGTGGCGGCCCTCCACTATTAAGCATTAAGGATTATTTGTCAACTCCACGCGACTGTCGCGACGACCAAACATCCCACGTCATCCCAGTCAACATCGACAATCCCACGATCCCGCTATCTCGCGACCCCACGCTCGTTTCGACTCGAACCGTACCGCCCTGCGCGTTTGTCTCACCGGATCCGGGTTTTTGGGTAGCGACGATTCACACTGGGGAAGTGCGCGCAAAGCACTCAACCGACTCCCCTGATCACCCCTGGCATCTCGACATGATCGGGATAGCTGCCCAATCGCTCCCCGCGTAAACGCACCATGTTTTCCTCGGCGTTCAAGTCCATCTCCGCCACCAACATCACCGGGAACTACTCCATCTCGTCTACCCTGACTTCGACGGCTGGCCCTTGGAAGATCTACGACGCCAAAAAGAAATCCACCGGCAAGACCTATAGTGTCTTCGTCTTCGATCGGAAGTCACTCGATTCCCATGGCAACTCGCTAGGGCGCTCGGGCGTCGCTTCGTTCAAGAAGACGGTCGAGGAGGTTGTCGAGCGGTTGAAGAAGGAAGCCTCCAGCTTGGCCAAGTTGCGCCATCCCTGCATCCTCGAGCTGGTCGAGCCGGTAGAAGAGACGAGGGGTGGAGGTCTACAGTTTGTGACCGAGCCGGTTACGGCCTCGCTTTCGAGCGTGCTACAAGAGAAGGATGAACAGGAACGCCCTGGAGGCCCCGGCGGAAGGTCGAGCCGATTCGTCACCGAAGACGCAGACGGAGTGAAGAGACGGAGGGAGCTTGAGATTGATGAGCTTGAGATCCAAAAGGGATTGCTGCAGATCAGCAAAGCTCTCGAGTTCTTGCACGAGAACGCAGGTCTTGTTCATGGAAACATCACCCCCGATGCGGTTCTCATCAATGCCAAGGCACGTCAAATCCTCAAGTGGTTACTTGTTTCAAACCCACTAACACTATTATAGTCTGACTGGAAGCTCAGTGGCCTGGCATTTTGCAGTCCGCCAGAGAACTCTGATAAACCAACTTCCATCCAGGGAATCAGTCTTTACGAAGTGCTCAACCTGGACAACCGCTTGCCCAAGACTGTTCAACTGAACCTCGATTATACTTCGCCCGATTACGTCGTGGACAACAACATCAATTCCTCTGCTGACCTGTTTTCTCTTGGTCTCTTGTCGGTAGCCTTGTACAACTCACCTCACAAATCCCCCTTGGAGTGCCATGGCAGTCTCTCTACGTACAAGCGGCTCTTCCAGTCCTCATCCAGCGTCCCCTCAACCAACAACAACTTCCTATCATCCCGACCCCTCCCCAAGGAACTTTCGCACCATGTTCTGCCGCGGCTCATAACGAGACGACCTGCCCAGAGGATGACGGCTCGTGAGTTCCAACAGAGCGAGTACTTTGACAATATCCTGGTTTCGACGATCCGTTTTCTTGATGCGTTCCCTGCCAAGACCCCGAACGAAAAGTCCCAGTTCCTGCGAGGCCTTCTCAAGGTGTTGCCGTCTTTCCCCAAATCAGTCATGGAAAAGAAGGTCTTGCCTGCGTTGCTCGACGAGCTCAAGGATCGTGACCTTCTGTCTCTCATTCTTCAGAACGTCTTCAAGATTATTGAATTACTCCCCTCAGCACGCCGCGCTTTTAGTGAGAAGGTCCGACCAATCCTACGGGATATCTTCGTGATCAACGCGAAGCAAATACAAGACAAAGATCCGGCTCGAGACGCCGGGTTGATGGTGGTCCTAGAAAACCTTTCCGCTATCTCTAACAACTGTAATGGAAAGGAGTTCAAAGATGGTATGTTCTATTCCCAGCTACAATCTTATCAGATATTAACATGGTCTTTAGATATGCTTCCAGTAATTATGGCCGCAATTGAATGTCCCACCCACTCTATCGTCGACGCGGCACTACGAAGCTTGCCGGTGGTCCTACCAGTGCTTGACTTTAGCACTATCAAGAATGAGCTGTTCCCCGTGATTGCAGCCGTCTTCAGTAAGACCAACAGTCTGGCCATCAAAGTCCGCGGTCTACGGGCTTTCGTAATTCTTTGCGGCGGGACAAATGACCCGGGAGGCCCAGATGATGGATTGAATGGACTCGCCTCTGACAAGAAGAAGACATCTTCCTCAAGTGCCCTCGACAAGTACACGATGCAGGAGAAGATTGTCCCTCTAGTCAAGGTGATCAAGACCAAGGAACCAGCGGTCATGATTGCGGCTTTGAATGTGCTTCGGATTGTGGGCCAGGCAGCTGATGCGGATTTTGTGGCCATGGATATCCTGCCCATTCTCTGGAATATGAGCTTAGGACCTCTGCTTGACCTGAAACAGTTTCAGTCTTTCATGGAGCTCATCAAGAGTCTATCAAAGAGAGTTGAAGATGAACAGACGAGGAAACTCCAGGAACTCTCTGGAACCAATGGCGGTACAGCTGCTCCCAATGAAGACTTCATGGCGTTTGGAGGCGTAACAGGTACCACGTTTGATCAGGGCAATGGAGCGTCAGAAGACGACTTTGAAGCACTCGTCAAGGGACGGCCCTTAGCCAGCCCCAGATCGAGCACTGCCGGCGGCGGCGGTTGGGACGATCCTCAGGCGGCAGCATCGTCTACCAACAGGTCAAACGCGAGCACACCGAACAAGCCGGCTTTCTCATGGTCGACGCCACCTCCCGCGACAAACCCGACGAAGCCTCCAAGCCAGCTTGCAGTAAAGCCTCAGTCCACCTTCCGGACGGTGACGCCCGACCTAGGTCGCTTCGAGACGCTTACACCCAGCTCGACGCAGTTCAGCCAGCCTCTGCAGCCGACACCGTCGACTTTCTCACCTCCCCCACAGCAGCCGCAGCAGCCTCAAGCGCCTGCGACGTCTGTCAACTGGGCATCCGCTGCTGCACCAGCAAACCCTTGGGGCTCGGCGGCTTCGACGCCCTCAGCCTCTGGATTTGGGGGCAGCATGAACTCGTCTATGGCGAGCATGTCACTCGGACAGGGTGCTGCGGCCACTTCCCGAACCCCGTCCTTTACACTGCCGCCGCCGCCGCCGTCGGGCGGAGCTATGTCATCGGCGTCTTCCTCTTTCTCTATCGCGCCGCCTCCTTCGAACCCACAGGCGATTCCATGGGGATCAAGCAGCGCAAACACGGGAATGGGGGGCATGGGAATGGGCATGGCGGGCTCAGCGAACATGGGTAGTATGATGAACCAGGGAGCGAGCAACACAAGCACGAACACAAACACAATGGGAGGGCAGCAGAAATCGGGTTTGGATAAGTACGAGAGTCTGATTTAGATGAATGGCGTTTTGGGAGGTGTGAGGGAGGAGGACATTGCAGCGTCTATGAATATTGAATAGCGTGTGGGGATAGATGGGGCTTTGCAGAGCCTCGTGGAAATAGAATTGCTTTATACGATAGTCTTTGCTTGCATCAAGTGAGCATCAACTGCATCAACATGGCCTGGATATAAATCAGTTGGCTTTCTCTTCCCAGCATGTTGATCTACTCAAGTCATAGGCAGCAAAACAATAGCGTCTACATTGTCCAGGCTGCCTAGACATGGCTATTTGGCTTATCCACTATTGCAGTCATCCTCTCCTCCCTCGGCCAAGCAACCAAGGTGCTAGCTAGACCGTGCCGCCTTTTCCCTCTGCGCCACGTCCTTCGCCTGTTTCTCTGTCAGACCGGTGCAACTCAACCCCCCTCATCACATGCTTTCCCTAGGTAACTTAGCTCGCAGCCAAGGCAGAGCCCAACCCCGCTGGGCGAGAGCACGCACACACACTTGGCGGGGTTTTTGGGAATAGTCTCCACCGTGAGTGTCGGTGAGAGCGAGGCAGCTTCTGTTAGTTTTTGTTGCACGCGGGTTTTTATTACGTTGGTGGGAGAGTGGCGAGTTGTGCTCCGGAGGACCGGGGGTATTTGTGGTGCTTGTACATGTTAAAGGTTTCGCGGCGTGGGTGACAGATAACGGGGATACAAGTTGCATTCCGTCGAGATACATGGCTTGTTATCTCGTTATCTTATCAGGGTCCTGTCATGTGCCATCGTGTGCCATGGACAGACAGCAAAACAAGACTAGATCATGCGGGCGTCCTCTTTTTGCCGCTCGCCTACAGACTCTTCGCGCCGGTTCCAGACAAGAGTGCATCGCAAGTCGGGGGTTCAAAAGCCTCCCCCCCCCCAAAAGCCTTTCCCCCCCAAAAACCAGCCCTACCCTTGTCAACCGAAGCGTCGGGTCGTTGCCCACTCGCATTTCCCTTTCATCAGTTGCCCCATCGGATCACATCACATCACATCATTTCCACGCACCCTAGCCGCGCCACCTCCCACGCCCCCCTGTGATCAAGCTTTGCTGGCACCGTGAGTTGCGAGTGATGACGGAAGCGTACAGTAATGCGCACAGTAATGCGCAGTGCCTCTCAATGATCGGCCGAGCAGGAAAATAAAAGCACCCATGTGGAATGACATTAACAACTAAACACTGGGATAGATGGCTTGAACCAGAGCTGCATCCCATTAACGCCCGTACACCGGTTCTGTCCGTCTGTCCGTCAGTCCGTTTGTCCGCCTGCCCGCCCGTGACGCCGTGCCGCCGTGCCGCCCACCGCGATGAGAAGTAGGATTTGAAAATAGAGAAAGCCAGCCAACCAGACGCGAAAACAAGGCAACCAAGAAACATCCATGAAAAGAAAATGTCCACCAATCTCAGCCATGAAAACCAGAACTTTTTTTGGTCCCGCGCATCCATCATGCGCACACACAACAGGAATTCCTCCACTAGCCATCCATTATGTACTACGTACCAACATAGTCTACCAGGTCGTGCTCTCACACGTGTCAAGAGTGTCAATAGTGTCAATAGTGTCAATAGCCTCGCTCGCTGCCTCTAGGGGCTCAGCTTGGAGCCTCGAACCTCGAAAAGGTGGCGACTCTTGTAGCCCTCCTCGTTGGCCACATCAATCTTCTGGCCCTTGGGCACCATCTCGTGCTTAAAGGGCCAGCTCAGGCGCCGGCACAACTCGGTGACGACAACGTCGCAGTCGCCGAGCAGGTCAATGTCGAAGTTGATGTGTGACACGGCCTGGCGCGAGATGTAGATCTGGGGAATGTGCGAGGGCAGCCAGCTGACGATTTCAGACACGGGCGTCACCTTGAGCGAGGTGCCGATAACAATAACCAAGTCGACCTTGTCGCGGTCGTTCTCTGTCAGGCGCCGAGAAAACTCATCGGGCAGTGCCTCGCCGAAAAAGGTAATATCGGGCTTCATAATGCCTGCAGTAGGCATATCGTACTCAGAGTCGTCGGAACTCTCATCGGCGCTCCAGCGACGCCGCTTCTTCTCCAGGCCCGCAGATCTCTTGCGCTTAGGGGCACCGCCGGCTGCGCGCAGTGTCTGGATGCATCGCGGGCACCGGGGGATCTTGTCGGCTTTGATTTCCGGGAAAATCTTCTCACCCTCCATCTTGAAGCCGCACTGGATACAGGTCGCCGTGCCAAATGACCCGTGGCACTGAATAAGCTTATCCTTGGGGACACCGGCCTTGACTTCGAGGTTGTCGATGTTTTGCGAGTAGTTTGTCAGGAGCTTGCCGCGCTCGTTGAGCATAGCGATGAACTTGTGAGTGGGTGTATAGCGATCTGTGCTGGGCAGGATGTCCTTGGCGACCGAGTAGAAGATAGTGGGATCCTGTCTAAAGACATCGATGTCAAAGACCTCTTGGGGGTCATTGAGACCCAGATGCTCGAGCTTAGAATAAAGACCAGTGCCCTTAGAACGGAAATCGGGGATGCCCAGTGACGTTGAGATTCCGGCACCTGTTAGTAGGATGATGTTCTTGCTCTGCTGGATCAGGTCCACCGCATCCTCAAGTGAGTTGTACTTGGACAGCTTAGCGCGCTTAGACAACTCGCGAGTGATGGCAAGCGAGAGTAAGCTGAAGTAAGCCTCGTCATCCTCGCCCTCGAGGAAGGTCGGCGGACGAATGCCAAAAGCGCTGAGAAGCTTCTTGGCCGTGTAGCGACCAGCATCGACGGTGCGTTCACAAAAGACAGCGGGGCCCTGTTCTCGGAGTTCCCGACGAAGCCTGCTAGCCTCCTCGGGCGTGCAGACATCAGCATCTAGAATAATGGATGATTAGCAAACGATTGCCACATTCGGGGAAGAAATGAAAACAACTGTGTCATGTTTTCCCACATGGGCAGATAACAGCGATGAGATGCAGAAATGCCTCGGATCCACTTGGATCGTGGTCGCGAACAGCAAAGAGAAAGGGAATGAGGCGGGTGCCGGGAAGGACGGAGCGCGATTGCTCCAGATAAAGGAAATAAGAATAGAGAGAAACTCACCACCATCGGTAGTGCTGCTGGCAGCAGTATCAGCAGTCAGCTCTTCAAAGGCATCTTCAAAGAGGGAATCCGTCTCCCACGAGTCGCGGACATCGGCAACTCTCTCCTCGAGTTCGGCGAGTGCGACGTTGGCGGCGGCGTTTTTCAGCTCAGCCTCTGTTGGGTTCTCGCTCAGCTTCTCAAACGCGTTTGCCTGAGCTTTGCGCTTGGCCAGCGAGACGCCCTTGGCAGCACCTCTCTTGGTATTCATCCTGCGACGCGAAGTTGCAAAAAAAAGAAGGGCGCGTTGGTTGCCAAAAGGGTTGAGACTAGAAGAGGCGAAAAAGAAGGACGAAAGAGAAGCAGATAGTCGGGAACCGAAATGAAAAGAGTTGAGGATGGGTGGTTGTTATTTGGGGGTGCGTGGCGAAGGGTGCGAATTTACCCGCGGCAGTCAGCAGCAAATTAGGTATGTAAGAAAGCCGGTGAGCGCCCAGGAGATTTCAGTGTCTTGGTTTTTTG
>JAANBB010000020.1:177250-271721 GCA_014621425.1 Cylindrodendrum hubeiense | reverse complement strand
CAAAGAGGGCCAGGAGGCCCAATGACGATGTGAAGATCCCCCGGGTTGTCCCCCGGTGGAGCCCCGATGTCGGTACTGGTCGGAAAGGAGTCCGGACTGTATGTGTATTCGATGCCATGAGTGGTCTCTGTCAAGGTGACTGGCGGTGGAACAATGCTGCTTCGCACAGAAACAACTGTTGAGGTGGATGAGTTTAAAATAATGTTGGATACCTCGATTACAGAGGCCGTGATTGGCGGGAGTGTAATCTGGACCGTGATTGTAGTCGTGCGATATTTAGTGACTCCGCTGGTAGTTTCTGGCCATGTCTCCTTAATGGTCTCGGTGATTATGGGAAAGCTGATTGTGGTCATGGAAGAAAGCGTCCATGGCGGCAGGATGAGAGTGCAAGGCGGCTCGCAGGTGACTGTTGGTTCCGCAGAGTTCCATATTGTCGGGTCAATATATACAACAGAGCCGTCGCGGCTGGTATTGTCATCACTACCGGCCCCCCCGCTGGTGGTGCCTGATTCATTAGAAGCTGATGATGCTGCTGACGATGAAGCCGATGATGCAGCTGCTGATGAAGCTGATGATGCAGCTGCTGATGAAGCTGATGATGCAGCTGATGATGTTGATGATGCTGCTGATGATGAAGCTGATGAAGCTGATGTTGCTGCTGCTGATGTTGCCGATGATGTTGCTGATGAATTCGGGCTTGGGCTGTCGTTGTCCCCGTCGTTGTCCCCATCGTCATCCCCATCATTGCCCCCATCATCGCTCCCGTCATCATTCCCGTCGTCGCTTCCATCGTCGCTTCCATCGTTGTCTCCATCGTCATTCCCATCGTCGTTCCCATCGTCATTCCCGTCGTCGCCTCCGTCGTCGGCTGGCATCTCATGCTTCCAATCGAACCCGTTGATGTATGCGTTGACATTCCCTCCGCTGAACGAGACGAGATAGTCGACCTTGCCATCCCCGTCGATATCGGCGTAGTGAACATCGCCTTGAGGGGTCACACCCTTGGCGATTGTGCCCATGAGGTTCCAGTTTCTTTCCTTGCCGGCGGGTGGGATGTTGCCCATATTGAGGTACCCATTGGCAGCGCCGCCATCGTACTGAGCTATGTACTCTGCTTTGCCGTCTCCCGTCAGATCTGCAAACCGGATTTTGCTACCTGGTTCGCCAACTCCTGTTGCTACAGTAGTGGCTTCCTTCCAGATGCGCTTCCCTTCCTGGGCCGGGATGTTTTGGTTGTTGAGATAACATTTGACTGCACCCCCATCGTAGAGGACGAGGTAGTCCGCATAGCCATCTCCGTCGAGGTCGGCGAACGTGACCTTGCTGCCCGGCACACCAACACCGTCCGAGATGACAACGCCGGGCTGCCAGATACGGCCCTTAGTAACGTCTGGAAGGGCTCCGTTGTTAAGATATGCTTTAACAGCGCCACCACCGTAGATAATAAGGTAATCAGCGCGTCCGTCGCCGTTGACATCGGCAAACTCAATCCTAGACGATGAGAGATCTTCGTCCCAGCCCGCCGAGATCTCCCCAACGGAATTCCATTTGCCGTCGCCCTCGTTCATCCACGCCCGGGCCCTGCCACGAGCATCGACGGAGATAATATCAGCCTTGCCGTCGCCGGTGAGATCGGCGAACCGTAGGCTCGAGCCCTTGTCGACGACAATGCCGAGATTCTTCCACATGCGAATGCTTCCGTCTTCAGCAACCGCGAGGAAATCAGACAGGCCATCTCCATCCATGTCGGCGAATCGGATCATATCACCTGTGACACCCTCAATACCCGGAGCGATAGTGCCTAGATCATGCCAGTTGCGTCCATTGCCGCTATCGAGCTTGCCCGTGTTGCGCAACGCCTTGACGGAACCACCAGCGTAAACGATAAGATAGTCTGGCTTCGTATTAGTTATAAGTGTCTCGACTAGTCTTGGGGCTTGTACAACTCACCTGCCATTCCGTCTCCGTCGAGGTCGCGTAGTCGTGCTCTGTTGGCGGGAATGCCGTCGGGACCCGGCGCGATCGTCTCGGCAGTTTCCCAGTTCTTCTTCGTACTATCTTTGCCGTTGTTGTGTGTGTTGCGGGCCCACTCGACAGCACCTGTACTGGAAATAATCACGTAGTCGGCATATCCGTCGCCATCGACATCTTCGAAATGAATCTTATCGCTCTTCGCTAACCCCGTGGCCCACTTCGAGTCGAGAGGCTCAAACTTAGCTCCGTTCTCAGTATTCTTCCAGACTTTAGCGGCGCCCTCTGAGTACAATGCAATCAGATCGGCCTTGCCGTCATTATCGACATCTGCCAGACGGATCATATCTCCTTTGACAGACGACCAGTCGGGGTTGACCTTGCCGAGACTCTTCCACTCGTTAGGTTTGCCTCCATTAATCCAGGCCCGGACCGTACCATCGTCGTCGGCAATGATATAGTCTGCGATACCATCGCCGTCGAGGTCAGCTAAAATCACATTTTCTCGACTGGCATTCTCAACAGGGCCTCGGATTGTGCCGACTTCTTCCCAGGTACGGAAGCCATCGAAAATGGGGCCATATCTATTCCAGATACGCCCATTTATGTAATCCTCTTCGGAACTGTCGGTCTCGGTGGTGATACCTAAGCCCATTCCCGGTAGATCATCAGCATTCACCTTGGTAGGACTTTTCAGCCAGCCAAGATCATCAACTTCGAGGATAGCATTGAACCAGGCGACAGCCATCTTCTCATAGCCACTATCATTGGGATGTTTTTCGTCCGAAAGATCCGTTACAGTGATGTCGATTGGAACTTTAAGAATGTGTTCGCTAGCTTTTCGCCTCTTCTCGATGATGGCCTCAACTTGCAAGTTGAATCGATCAGTGTTTTCTTGCATTTTAGGCTTATTAGCCCAGATCACTGGCGCAACCAAGACAACGGTACCCGGAGCGTTCTCGAATAAGCCATCAATGATTTTCTCCAACATAGCTGGAGAACCTTCAAGGTCCACTTCCAGGTCCATGTTGTTTGTGCCGGCGTGAACTAAGACTACGTTAGGAAGAGCCTGAATGGACATCCTCCAAAACGTGTTGATTTCTGCCAGAACCCTTCCACTGTGACCTTCGTGGTCATTATCTGCCATGCCCGTAGGCGGGTACTTCTGACTGCCAATCATGTCTACCGCGACATCTTGGCCGAGAAGCTTCTCACGGAGTCGATTTCGGTAGCCCTTTTGATCTTTGGAACCGTTACCCTTGGTGATTGAGTCTCCGAGAGGCATGATGCGAAGATTCGGAAGCGCTGCGGCAAGTGGTGCCATGAGTGCCACTAACACCATCGCCAAAGCGATGGCGGCCCGAATCGGGGAACACGCCATGAAGAATGTGGGCGTCAAATGACGGAGGAACAAATGACATGTGTTGTACTGGGATGAATTGAAGAAAGGAGTGTTTGATTGATGATGTTTGACATACTTAGCTAGTCTTTATTTCTAGTCATGTTGAGAAGCGCAGGGCACCTTCAAATACCTGAGATTCCTGTTATATTGCATGCTGTGATGCGCTTCAGCTGATCAATCGTCGATGATTCCACGCCCTCTCAAGAATCTTCATTCCTTCAGAGGAGATGTTGGTTCCACGCCTTCGAGGCAACATGCAGCAAGGGGCCTTGCAGCGCAGCAAGTGGCAACGAAAGGAAAGTGAGAAGTGAGTCATTTAATCATAGAAAAGTGGAATCGCGGGGCTTTCTTGAAGTTGATTGGATTTTCATTTGGCTGATTTGTGAGAGTGTGTGTTGGTTGAGCTATGTTGGTTGTTGCGGCTGTGTCGGTTGTGTCGTGTTGTGTTGTGTTGGTAGTAAAGATAGCCCACAGCAGGATTTGAGTTCCTCTTTCAGCCGTATGTCTAACCTTGTTGGCTGATAAAATAGCCTCAGGTCCACACAAACCCATGTGCAGCCGTCAAAAATCTGCCTCGTCTTGCAGGACAAGAGATTAGGAGGAGTCTACTTGGCTCGGTAGGCTCATTATGGGATATTTAGAGGTCAAATATTAGGTACCTGTGGTGAGGTACGTTATCAGAATGTCAAGTATACGAGTATCAAAAATGAGAAATATGTAATGCCCCATACAAATGGAATAGTCTATTCTAGAGATAGGCCATGAAACGCGGAGAATCTCGCGTTTGGAGGAAACATATAAGCTTAATAACCTACACATGCTAACTAAATGCAGTATAAATCTTCTTTTTGGATCTACTACATCAACGTTGCAGCGTGTCAAGCCCAGCGTTGAGAACATGTTCTGAGTTCCTTTTTCGCCTCACCTGATCATGGTGTGTTTTTGACCCTGCTCATGGAGTGGGCCCTGAAAGTAGGTGATGTCATCGTCCGCAGCATTTGAATCCTTCGGCTCATCCACATTGAGATTCTCAGTCGCGCTCGCTAGCTTAGCATGGGTTTAGCTGTTATAGCTAATGAAGGACATTGGGGAACGGCGTTGCTGGTTCGAGGATGAGGATGGATGATACGACGCTGTTGGTTTTGATATCGATGATGACATGGTATGGAGGGTCGATAAGAGTTAGCAGATCTTCCCACAGGATCCTAATTAAAGGCTTGCAGCCATCCTTCAATCCAACGGTCTTGGCCGTGTGATCCAGTCTAAAACCAATCAGAACAACGCGTACCACGTGCGGTTGAAGATTCCCTGGTTGTCATTGGTGGAATATAGTTGATGGTGTGCATCGGTTAAAAGTTTCCCAAAAAGTCAAGCAACCAACACGTCTGTTACTTGATTGGGGGCTAGAGAACCTGTCACCAACAACACATGTCGAGGGAGACGTTGAAACACTTCAACTCAGCCTCAATAGCGATCCTCGCCCCTGTATGATAATTAACACCTGTTTGATTGGGCCAGAAACAGGGGAGCGATTCGTATTCAGGAGATAACCCGTTTTACCTTGCATCTTGTGGATTTCTCGAGGCGGTGCAGAGATTGGGGGAGGCAGATAAACACGCCCCTATGTAGCGAAAGATTTATGTGCACACCTCGTTGGCCAACCCAACGGCCTCGACTTTCGGACCTGAGTATAGGCCACTCACCCATCAATCCATGGCAGCTTGGTAGCCTTTTGTACGTAAAAGCAGAATCACCTCTACCCTTTCTTTCTTGAAATCGTACCCAAACACTCCATTAATCATCACTACTGATGCAGGATGGATACAAAACCTCAATCTTCGTGGAGGTCACTCTTCACATACTCTTTTGTTGTCGTTCTTTCTCTTCTCCTACTTATCTATGGCGGGCCATCGCGAAATCCTAATTTGAAGTCTCATGCCCTTGTCACAGAGCGCAATTTCCATCACAACGTGGCCACCAATCTCACCAAGCGGGAAACAGTCACCTATGACGATGCTCGCGAAAAAGGAGCCAAACTGCATTGCCTGATGGGGATGTCTCAGGCAGATGCCGAGGCGGCTAACCAAGGTGTTTCACTAGAATCTCCAGAGTACTTACAAGCATACTATTTAGGGGAATTGGAAGGTTGGAGTTCCGAAGTGGACCCGGACGCGCCATATTTTAGAGATTACTTGGACGCAGCCTTCAGTGGTCTCCGCATCGCCAAGAAGCTCCACAGTGAATTATGGATACACACAAAAGGGTCGGAGATATGGGACGATCCTTTCGACCCTGATGAAGGGGATCCAACAGAAATCCAAGTAAGTTCTTCACGCGTTCAATCAGGGCGATGAGCCAACAATGCAATCACGAACCCTTGGCCACATGAGCAGGACCTATCCATAAGATTCAAAAAAGTGATCGCCAATACTGACTCAAGCGATATTACTCACAGGCATCAGAAGCGTCCTTCGGTAACTCGTTCCAGATAGATGCTGGTATGGTAATTGCCGACAGAAACTTTGGAGTCAATGAGGCCATGAAGAAAAAGTTCGGTTCGGACTGGAAGGCTCAACAAATACCTACGACGCATCTGCGTCAGGTAAGTTTTGCATCTATTGAAGAGACATCTCAGTTTGTTCTAAAACGACTAACCGTTTGTGTCAGTGGAGCGATGCGGCATGGATGCAATGGGTGAGTCAATGTGAAATATTTTCTCATATTCTCCTCCTATTATTATTACTACTCCCCATCATCTTGATTTATCATTGCGTGTCTTACTCTGATTGCTTGCTACTATTACACTTGTTGTCGAAATTAAGAGAGAAACTGCTAATCTCCGCATGTGGGTGAACAATAGGACTGGGCATGCGCTGATAACGGCGGTGATAATAGCAAGGTCAAGTACATAGTACGGTCATGGATTACAAACGAATTTACTCTAAGGGTCATCTTTCAAGCCCTGATTGATAAGAACAACAGAGATGGAAAAGGAACGACTATCGGCAAGTGGAACAATCGGGTGACACTGACCGAGAAGGATCATCCGGACCAGTTCCACGCTATACTCGGCAGCCCCAATGGAGCCGGAACGGCATTCTTCCTGATAAACCACAAGGAGAAACTGGGGATAAAGACAATCGACAAGGTTGACATATTTGTCCCCAATATCCCCTATACGGTAGTTGGGACTTCCGTTAGTGAGTTTGAGAAACTTGTAAAGATTATGCTCTTATTTTATGTAACCGATGTGTGATGCACCCGAGCTTACCGGCTGTGGAAAGATAAGTGTGCTTCACTGCGGATCAAGTCATATGGTCTTCTGTGGGAATATGTTCGAAGCTATTATTCGAGAAATAAAAAGTTGGAACTCTTTTAAATCGACAATCGGTGAACCCTGATCCATTACATGCTCGCAAGTTTGAGAGTGACTTTGGCACGAATCAAGGGAGTATCCAGGGGAGACTTGTCCTAAATACATGGCTTTGCTTTGACGCATACTAAATAACTAAGCCATAATATTGCGAATGAAGCGATAATTAAACTTTGAAGGTGGACAACCGGTAAACTAGGGATTACTCGGTGTAATGATGCCTTGTTGTGCCCGAAACGCAGCCTTCAAACTCGCAACCTCTTCAGGTGGTAGGATACTTTCCCATGCAAATAGGTATAATTCACACTTGTGATACGGTGAATGTATGCCATCGGATAGACCCAATAGATGCATCCTCCGCTTATCCCAAAAGGCGAAGCCCAATGGGCGGAAAGAGTCGAACTTGACACCGGGGATAGGCGATTCTCCGGCGGGGGTGCAGCTGACTGATCTAAAACCTTGCATGCCCCCGGATTCAAAATTTATGGCTTTCTTCGTCTGGCCCCAGCTAAGTGCGTCGTTGGGTATTGCCTTGTTGAGTGGTTTGGACCCCTCTGGTACAAGAGAACCTTCCTGCAATCGATGAAACTTCCTGTCACGTATAAAACCACACAGAACGTAAGTGTACTCGCCTCGTTTAGGCAATGCCGTTATCCATCTGGCACTCTCCGAGGCTGAAGGCGGGCGTGGCAATCGGTAGTAAATATCTTTCGTCGCGTTCCCAAGTGTTGTTAAATAATGCATGGCAGACTTGACCTCTTCTGCCTTGCTAACCGGAATGCCATGTCTTTCGACCAAATCCACCGGGTCCATTTTACTTAGCATCTCGATATCTTCATTTGACCAGGTTGTGGTGTCCGGTTTGTCTGCAACCAGATATTGCACGTCTCCTGTCAGCTGGATAATCCACATGGCGCGTACGGCCCGAATTTCCTCTATCCAAGTGGGCTGCCCTGCATGAACCACTTTGACGGGGGTACCGACGAACTTGCGATCACATGCGGGAACCCAGACGTCGTCGTCCGGACCATATAAATGCGTGTAGCAGAGTCGACGATCATAGCAGTGCAAGGGCTTAAAGCTTGGGTCTTTCAGCCGTGCTTGGAACGATGCCAAACATGCTTGCGATAGAGCAGAGATTTGATATGCTGTTGCGACGACGGATCGAAGTACAGCCACTGATATGATCGAGGCCGACAGATATTCGGGGCCGAGAGACTTGAATACCGTGACTCTTAGTTCACCGACAGGAATTATGCCACGGATAAATCGGAGGTGGAATTCATCCAGATTCTGAAAAGGAAGGATCTTAGAACGCGCAAGTATTACTCCGCGTATGACTTCTTGGACCTTCGGTGGTAGTATTGAGTTCGGACCGGAAATTATGCCTTCTGTGATAGGGAGAGCATGACTGTTGAAGAGGCGCCATGTGTGAGGGGATGCCCTCAAAAGATTCCAGAGCGTGTCGAGGCCGGGAAGGCTGGTGACGATGAGGAGCAGGATCTCAGGTGATAGCAGCTCCAGAGACGCTGGTTGGCCAGGCCAACTGGACCTAGTTCTGGCTGGGGAATTCATTTGCTGAAATTGATGGCTGCCTAGATATGATAGAAAGGTCTCCCGTCGAAGAGCACGAAGATCGCAGCTTTGCGTCATTAAAACAAGTTTCTGTTGGTTCTGGGTTGATTATCCTACCTTTCGGTTGTTCTGGTCCCAACATGCACGTGACAAGAACATGCCCCACTTTTATTGTGACAGGAGACCAGGCTGACTGGATGCTACCATCAAGACTTCGAAATTAAAAACTACGATCCCCTTATGCCGTGAGATTCTTTGAGTGAGGCAATGAAGTCATATTGATAGGTAAAGCGCATGGTTGTAGCCTCGGGGTAACCTAGGGATGTCACATCGCTGCTGGAACATCTATACTGGTTCCTCTTTTCAAGCCTCAATTACGCGGGCAAACATCTCTCCCGCAACCATGAAATAGAGACTCACCATCAGCACTATGGATATAATTCAAAAGTATGCTGATTATCATATTATTAGTCGTAGATCAAATCTACCCTTTTCACTTTCAGATCAACAGGCCTTAATGTACTTCTTTCACCACGGGAGCGTCGAACATCTACAACTACCGCGATCTCACAATACTAATCAAGGTGGTCGTTTCAAGCGAATGCCAGCGGCCCGCTATCAAATTCGATGGCAGTCTTTTTGTGACTATTAATATAATATTTGGAAACACTTCTGCTGCTACTGTTCGATCCAAAACCCTGGTATCGTTGTGTTCTGCCCTTTAATGCCATTGGGAGGTTGAATTTCCCGTAAAGAACGCCCACCATCTCCTGACCACAAGTCAAACCATCCCATTACAAACGCCGCATGTGAAATGAACACAGGCTCCTTCTACTTGGCCGCAGCCTTCGCCGCATCCTTGATCTCCCATCGTTCCTTGACCAGCTTCGACATGGCCTGGCCGGTCTCGGAGTCAAGCTTTGCGAAGCCCTTGATGACACCCTCCCTGTCTCCGACGCCCATCTCCTGGCTCATCTTGAACTTGCCCTCCATACGAGTAATGGTGATCTCAAGGCCGATAATGGCCTTCCTCAGGAGGTCGACGTATTTGCTGGGGGCGTCGGAGACCTTCCATTCCACGGGCGCATCGCCTCCAGTGTATCCCATAATCTGTGTCTCGGATTGATGGCTGAGATCCTCCATCTGCTTCTGGAGGAAGTCGGAGGTCTCGTCAGACTTGCTGTCGAAGTAGACCTTTGCCCGTCCATACACCTGCGCCGCAGCATAGTTCCAGGTCGGGACGACCTTGCCGCTGCCGAGCTTTGTCTCGGTGTAGAACTTTGACGTCACGTAGTGCTGAACTGGCGAGTTGAAAATGATGAGGATGTCCTGTTCGATGACGTTGCCCAGCGCAGGGTTCGCGGTCAAGCTCTCAATCATGGCCTTGCTCTGGGGGTTCTGCCTGGCCATGTGGCACCTCAGGGTTCCCAGTTCCGTCTCACTCGACTCATCCTCGATGTCTAAGACAAAAGGAATGTGGCTGGTCTGGAGGAAAGCGTGTTCTGTTGAGGGAATGGCGGTGGTCATCAGACCGAGGGGGTTCTCTCGGATCAACTTTCGGAGGACCCGAAGGTCCTTCTCTGCGTGGTCTGATCGAAGATGCATGGTTGGCTGGATATGGGGTCTTGGGTGGAGTAAAAAATAAATTAAACTGTGATGAGAGTGAATTGAAGTGAAGAGGAAGAGGTTCACTGCTTTATATGTTGGGTTGTCTTTGGGTAGTCATGCAACTGATAAGCAGCACTCCTTCTTCATGGGGCCCCGCTCGCGTGTCTGTCAAAGGGCGGAGTTTAGTAGAAGGCGGGGAGTTGTAGCCAATCATTGATAACATAAAGTCACCCAGCAGCTCTCTTTCCACGTGTCCTGCTGGTCTTGAGTGAGTAATCTGTCTTAGTTCCACAGAGCGGAATCGGAGCCGGCAGTGGACTGACTGGAGGCAAACGCGTTGCAGGTGGGCTTGACCGGCTCGCTCCCGGTTCGAGACGAGCTTGATGTGGGCACGTATAGAAACCAAGACATTAGTCACGCCAAGTGAGAGCTACGGAGAGTACGCCGTGAGAATATGAGCATTGCCTCCACGAAAAGCCGAATTCGAAGCTGCAAGTTGTATGCATAGACAGCCGAAGAACGATGCCAAGAACTACTTGCGCCTTCTAAATCTGCAACGAATTACAAGGGTGGCGGTTGATCTGAAGAAGCCCATTTCAGGTCCTCCGGTCCAGACCCCGCACTCTGCTGGCTTGTGACGCCACACATTGATAGCACCGTGATGACCCCACAATCAAGGAACCACCATTCCGCGCTCGGCGTGGAGCCATCGAGATGACGGCGGGGCCGCGGAGATGCACTCTTTCAAGGTGGATCACCCTGAGGGTAGAATTACTGAGTTGAACCTGAATGATTCCATACGTCTGTGGACCAATACTAGCCGTTAGGCATGTCATTCAATCGAGATGTGACTCGTATCAAGCCAATCGTTCCTTATTCTCCGACTTCGGGTTTTCATCACAGCCGCAGCCGTCATTGGAGGATCCGCCAGCCGCTCGGTGTTTCTGCCTGTCTTTACCGCCTCCGACAGTCTTGAACGTCTTGAACGTTACACTTCGCATCTCACCACGTCACCGCGAGACAAAAGGCGCGTCCGCCGCAAAATGGACAGAAGCACGAGCCGTGGCACGCAGCACATCCGTATCCACCCCCAGTGCGGTGTCTGCGGCGCTGCCTTCAAGTCCCATGAAAAGATCGCCGCCCGTATGGACTAAGTTCGCACCTCGTCTAGCCTGCAACCTCCCAGCTAATGCTCTAACCCGGTCCAGTCCAAGGCAGCTATGATTCGACTCGCGTCGAGTGGGGGAGTGCCGCCACCTTCCCACCCGGCTACTACTGTGAACAGGGAGACGTCCATAAGATATTCTGCCGCTCTATTCAGTGCCAGTACTGCGGAGAGGTCCCCGAGAGCGCCACCGTCCACCTGGATTGCTTCAATCTGTTTGTGAAGCGATGCCAAGCAGACAACAAGCTTGAGAGGTTGATGGTTGCAGCCACATGGAGATATCCCTGGTATGAATCTCCGCCGCTGATCCTAACCCCTGCCGACCGTGGTGCTTGTTGGGAGTTAGTAGACCAGACGGCGAAAACACACAACCTCCCGCAACTGCGTACACTCCCACCCGAGCTCCACCGCATGATTTGGGACTATCTACAGCCAGGTTTGCTAGAGAGGTACCTATATGTCACGGAACTGGCCGATGCCTTATCGAAACCTCGGTCAGATAGCCTAGTCACCTTGCCACTTGACATAATCCGGAGCTGGACGCGTGGAAGCGACCCAGTGACCGAGGGCGCTATGGACTATACGATTCGCTTGACCATGGATTCCAAGGGGCTCCAGCAGATTGATCGCAGCTCTGAGCCGACTTCAAACCGAAAATCTCGGCCAGGTGAGGTCGTGTATGTGGTAGAGTCAGCAGAGCATCTCACTGGCGTCAACGTAGAATTTAAGGTCGGTATCCATCCTTGTTCACCTTCGCTCGTCTAATTTATGTAGCTTGGCCTTGGTCGCTTGCGCCTGCTTGGCAGTTCTCTGTCCTTGAAGATCTGGGACACTCCTACTCCACCTATTCTATCCAAGTCTATTCTTGTGCCAGTGCCCGTACGTCATAATCCGCGTTTCTCCATCACCAATTTGAGCAACTGTACGGGTCTTACTCTATTTATTCTACGCTCCTCGACGGTGGCCATTCATTTTCATACCCCAAAAGCCCCTATCGCGCTCTCTACATTTCAACAACTTTCATCAAAACGGCAAAGGCTGTCGGCGTGGGTGTACTTGCCTGTCAGTCCGGACGACCCGATCGTCGCATTCGGCGTGCGGCTAAAACAGTTAACCGGCCACCGGGTAGAAAGGAAGCCGTGCTTTCTAGTAAGTCTGCATGGATATAGTAGTCGAGCTATTCTAACAAATAAGTTCCGCATGTTGCGTTCAGGAGATGTGGCTATTGGTCCACTTCATGCTGGAAACACAGAAGACTTCGTTTCTAAAATAGGACCCACTTCTACGCTTGTTCACGACGTCTACGAAGCCTCCCCAATCTCGATAATAGGCGTCCATCCCAGAGTAGATGAAGATTCTCGTCTCCAACCCTTCACACCTACTCTGCATCTCCCCTTCAACCATGCCTGTTTCTCCTCAGCACCTCTAGAAAACGTCGTGTCCACCCAAGTTTTCTATGATGATCAGACTAATCGCTGCAGGGGGATCATCATTAGTTACAACGATGGAACACGGCGAGCCCTAGGGCAATGTAGAGTCGGGGTTGATGCAGTTCAAAATTGTACCAGCCCTACCAAATTCTGTCACGACTTTGCCCAGATAAGCCGTACTAGGGTGCTGGATGGCCTATCCGTAGATGCGGCGTTCAACACAGACTTGGGACACACGCATACTAGGGTCAATAATCCAGGATGGGCATGCTACCACATGAAAGGTATCCTGCAGTTTTGGTTCACTGGTGAGCAGAACAAGCTCGAAGTCTTTGATGGCGACCTAGTTTGAGGGAGAAAACCTCCGCTTATGATCCCCTACTGCCTCTCCAGCGCTCCATCCTTTGCAGTGAGTGGGATGAAAGGAATCACACCAGTCTCTGGTAGACAATTGACATATTCAAACTTCGCGTCTCCTTCGTTGAGCACAGACACTTCATGCCAGGTTCGGAACTTCCTCGCGTCGCCGAAGATTTTAGCATGCGCCAGGGCTCCTCGGTAAATGGCAAGGTGTGATCGATGTGTTTTCGCCCACGTCTCCAAAAGTCCTAGGCTTGTGAAGAAACCGGTAACGCATAATTCCTTCCGATCATCATCTGCTTCGGGTGAAGCGTTCTCCGTATTTTGGAGATATCGCAACCCGACCGCGCCGCCTTCCTTGGGGTTGTCCCAGAGAAACTGCAACCCGTGTCGGAGAGTTGGCTCTAGCTTTTCCTCATATGCAGCACTCTCTGTCGCGTCACAATTCTCCCAGAACTGACCGGAACGAATGTGAACCAGGTTATGGTAATTGGTTCCAACAAGATGCTGCCCTAACCCTGCCGGGACAGTTTTGGGCCGATCCGAGTCTACCCCTTCAAAAAGATCATGGGCAGAGTCGGGAATTCGGTCTCTTGCCGCTCCCCAATATGCCGAAAGGGTATGCTCAGCGACACTGGTTTCTGGTAGTCTTGCAAGCCCAGGAAGGTAGTCGAGACCGGAGTAGTTGGTTTCCAGTCGCGATGTAGTCGTTGAGAAGCTCTCTTGCCATATGCCAATCGACTTCCGACCGAGAGCAGGCAAGTCAAAGTAAAGAGCATTTATATCCAACTCTCCCAGACTTTTCTTATAGCTTACTTCATCCCGCCAATAACAGACCCAAATAATGGCATTTTTTGCGTCGTTTCCGTCGAGAAGGGTGAATGATTCCGATACTAAAGGGTGCTCGCCATCCTGGGGTTGGAGCCATTTCTGAATGGCCTTGGTTGCCTGGATCCGGGCATTCGTAGCATCTTCCGACCGAGAGTGCTGTTGAATGCCTATGTATGTCGTGTGTACACTGTCATTTTCGGTTCCGAGAACAAGTTGATAGCGAGGAATAGGAGGAACGTGATTTTTAGGCTTTTGGAGAGGATATGTGCGTTCTGGGGAAGACATCATGAAAGCGGGACCGATACCGGCGGTATAATTAAAAGGAAGAAGAAAAGAACTGGTGTCCGGGAAGGGTCGCTTCTTAATGGGACCCTGACGGGGCGTCACTATTTGGGGAAGAAGCGGACGTTCCCCGCACAAAACTTGAGCGGGCTTCTCCACGTAATCATTCGGCCCTCGTTGGTCAAGTGTTGCATCATACGGACTTGGCCTGCCGATAAGGCCCACACTTGCTTGGCTAACGAGTAATTAGCACGGCTCATTTCCATGCGATGCAAATACAAACATACGTCACTAGTGTTGGGGACTAGAACGTGCTATTTCAAGTGTCTCGAACCTGATATCTAATATCCCCTCTGCATCTACACAAAAGTCCATCTGAAATATTACCACTATACTCACCATCACGATGCTCGGGTAATATTAGTGATTTGTCGGCTTAGATGGTTTGCCTGCACAGTGTATCTACATGGGTCTTGACGGTTTCTCTGCTATAATTCACTACCTGCTTAGATACAAATAAAATGCTACAACGTTCGCAACTCAAATCGCTCCTTCATCCAGTAGATATCCTATGGGTGCGGTACTGCGGTCGCACCTCTACTTACCTGCTTCAGTTCATTTGCCTCCCACAGTGACTGTGAAAAGCAGCGGGTCTCCCGCGTTGACTTTGCCGGATTGGTCCTCTCCGCCATCCAACTGCACATCATCATACGCAAACGCATAGCCTTTCCGATCGACGTTATACTCATGGACCAGCCTGGCGTAGTGGTTTGTTGGGTCCTGGCGGTAGAATGTGTCCGGGATGCTTGGTTGGTCCTTGTACTGGAGCAAGGTGGATCGGACAAAAGCTGCCGCGAGGCGAGGGATGATGGCGTTTCTGACGGGCGATGCTCCAGTCGTGAATGGGCCACTGTTGCAGCCAAAGATATCTGCAGTATTTGGCTTACCGAACTCTTCGTTGCCGATTTTCAGCTTGCCGTTGCTGCCCACGCGACCTTCCAGGATCCCCGCACCAGATTGAGTATTGATCCTCATCGTCTGGCCAGACGCATAGCGCTGCCACACTGCTTCGACGAGCGGCTCATAATAGCCATCGAAGTTTGCAGCAGCAGCATCCCCATGCGTTGCATTCAGAATCCTCAAATTGCGACCACCTTGCCGTATGACCAACTTGTCCCATGGTCGATGATCCTTCTGCGCCTGGGCAGTCAGACCACCCACCATCTTGTCCAACCCGTCACGCGCCATTCCCGTCACATGCTGAATTTCTCCCGAGCTCTGCTTCAGAGTGAGAGCAATCGGAATTCTTGGCACAAAGTCCACGTAGCTGATATTTGCATAGAGCTGTGCATCATTCAGCGTGAACTCGGCAAACCCGAAATTCACACCCGCGTTTGGGTCGCTCGGGTTCAACACCGACGGCTCAACCAGCGCAGGTCCAGGGTTAAGCAAAAAGGTGAGTTTGCCTTCCGAGATCCATATGCGTCCTCCAGCAATTTGGGGGATGGTAACTGTGACTGAGTTCCCAGACGGCCCGAGGGGGATGGCACAATCTTCTGCGAGGGGCGACCCTACGTGTGAGACTTGTTGAGGGAAATACAAGTCCTTGCCATTTTTCTTGAGAAGACAACGTTGGGCATTTTGCTGGATGGCTAAGCCAGTAATATAGGCGTAGAGCTGACCCGAGCTGGAGTTGTTCTTCAGGGCTATTTGGAGTGATTGCGGCATCTTGACTTCAAGTCGTTGTTTCGAGACTCTGGAACTATTAAGAAGATTATAGTTATCTTGACGAGATAAATACTAGGCAAACAAGAGCTTGTCAGGTGATATGACGTCATATACAGTAGCAGGTTTTCATGCCCCCTCGGCGCGTGGCCAATCTCGGCCAAAAGTTGTAGGTCCCAAAGGTCGAGGCAACGTTGCTCGATCACAGTCATGGGGCCCAACAGGTTGAGAACACATGCCTATATAATAGTGGAATATAGCAGAACGCATGAAGCAACTTCATTACCTAACAGTAACACATGTCAGGATAATTCCATACTAAATTGAGCTATGAGTGCAAAGAAATTAGCTGCATAGCTAGTGCGAAGTGCGCTGAGACAAGATGTCGTTCTTACACAATGTCTGAAAACAACAATGTAACAGATGACCTTATCACTTTCTTTATTTCACGTCACTAATGATACATCTTGATTTGTATAGGATTGGCTGATGCTTAACGCAAGTCATAACCATTTTGTCACCAAACGTTACATTTTCTTTGATCGTCTAAGAGGACTTGCATGTGAGAACATATAAAGGATAAGCATACAACATTAGATAATAAACATTATTAATCGCACTAGACCTTTCCAAGTCATTTGAAGCAGCTAGGTTAATTTCATTTATACTTCGATGAGCCTTACTACTCGTTTTCTTTTGGAGAAGATCAGCAGGTTACAACAAACAGGCTGTGTAAGTTATTCCTGTGATTACCAGCATTTCAGAAGCCTCCGTAAAACCTCGACATCAATATCAGAGTTTAAGCAAAGGGAAGAAACCTCACGCACCGGTACTAGACAATCACATAAATACAGGTACACGTTCCTGGTATGGTGATTCGCAGCTATCTACGAAAAGGTTCAACACCCGTTCTCTACAGAAAAGCTCAATTGCCCTTCTTATTATGCAGAGTATCCTTTAGTTTCCAGAACGGCCACATTCTGAGCATGATGAACCGAATCCAGCCCTCGCCCAGCATCTCCAGAAACCACATCTTCGTGGATGAGGTGCCGATTCGCATCATCTCTCTCGTCCCAAAGAACCTCCATGGTCCAAAGCTCCAGCCTTTGCCTCTTAGAGTCTCCGTCACAACATCTTTGGCGTACTCCTCTGCCGTCATCCGCCTTCCGCTTCCGACTTTCTGTCCCGCGTCGCGCATGCTGTCGAACAAACTGTCCTGGGGCCATGGTTCGGCGACGCCGCTCTGGCCCTTGCTGCTCACAAACGATGTTACAACATTGAGAACGCGCACGTTGTAGTGCGCCAGCTCGACAGAGAGATTGCGGGAGTAGGCGGTAAGGGCTGCCTTGGACATAGCGTACACACCCTTGAACGGGTATCCCAGTCGGTCTGAGTAAGAGGAGATGTTGACGATGAGGCCCTCCGACGCCAACAGAAAAGGCATCAGCTTGTTGGTGAGAGTCATGACTGAGATGACATTCGTCTCGAAGACAGAACGGACCCGCTCTGGGGTCGCATCAGTCAATGGCATGACATATCGGACGCCACTTTATATAAAAGAATTAGAGTTGTTCAATCGTCTTGATTTTTTTTGGACTTACGCGTTGTTCACAAGGATGTCAAGCTTTCCTCCTGTGATCTCCTCGACCTGCGCTTTGGCCTCGTTTATGCTGTCTTCGTCATCCACATCGAGACGGACTGCAGTCAAGCCCAGGGCCGCAAGCTCGGCGAGGGCTTCAGGCTTACGAGCTGTGGCAATGACATTGCAGTCTAGCAAGAAGTGAAATGTGAGCTTTGGACAGGTGGGGGCCGCACTGTCACATGTTGAGCTTACTGCGTGATTGAAACTCTTGCGCTAGTGCAAAGCCGATGCCACCAGGTGAGCAGCTAGTCCCCGTTAATATAGTCACTGCCACTTCCGTTAAACGAATGAAGCTTACCCAGTGATAAGAACAGATTTTCTTGATTGCTGGACGCTCATTTTGGATGTTTGTGAAGAGGATGGTTGTCGTGGCCTCGGCGGGATTGAAGCTCGGTTCCAATGTAGTGGAGAACTATCCTGTGCGGATTAATAATAAGCCGAGGTCCATGGTGATGCTTTCGAGCAGCATGGCAACCGGAAAGAGCTTTGAAGTTTATTTGGCTGGCGAACTTCCTTGCAACTCATTTGTCGATGCAAACACCAACATTTGGAGAATATGTGATAGGATCTCTCTCCATATATTCGAAAAACAGTGCAGAACGACTAAATAATCGAGATCACGCCAAACATCGCATGCTGGGCTAAATGCCATTCTTTAGCTTAGGAATGTATTGTTTCACCCGAAAATTTGTAAACTTCTCGCTGTCACTCAAATACGAAGACTCAATTAGGCACTGGATCTGCAACTAGAAAATATGGAGGAAAAAATGTGCGTCCCAGAATCATCAATATTCAATCAACTTTCTTCCAGACCTCGCACTGCAGCCCACTCATTCTCCAGTATCCCAAACGCAATTAAATCATACCACTTCCGATCATGCCAGTGCGCCTCACGGCTGCGGCCTTCTTCCACAAACCCCAGTTGCTTGTAGAGGTGTATAGCACGCTCGTTATAGGAGATGGTTAAGAGTCCGACGCGATGGTAGCCTCCGAACCGAAACGCCCAGTCCAGCCCCCAATTGACGGCTTCCTTGCCGTACCCTTGGTCCTGGTAAGCAGCACCCAAAACTATTCCGAGGCTTGTAGATCGACTGTGCACTTGTTCTGCGGGTATGCCTCCGTAGCCCATGACCAAGAAGCCAATGGAGACCGGCGCCGAATCCTTCTTGCTATCACCTTCCTCGGCGATGCAAATCATGACAGCTAGGGTCGAGCCAACTAGCTTTTCAGCCAAATGTTCGGCATGTTTCTTGGTCTTTGGTTGTATCATGCCCAAATCGGCGAGCGTCGAGTTGACGGGGTCATTCTCGAGCTGGGTGAAGAGGAAATCCTTATCGGCATCATTGCTTTCCAACGCGCGGTAGAAGAGGCGTTCGGATCGGAATGCATTTTTAAGTCCTTCAAAAACCATGATGTAAAACGCAACGGTGTGGTTTGCAAATCTGAGAGTTGTGAGATACTCAAGTAGTGGTAAATCGACAACTTTGGTGCAGGCGATGGGGGTCCTTTTACGCATCTGACCAACGTCTTCCGCCGTATCTGTAATTAGAGATCATGGCTTCCAAATTAGGCAGGTCATCGACGCCAAGGTGACTATAATTGGATTGTAGGGTAGCATCGCGCCATTTTCGCCAGTTCCGTTCATCTTATCTCGGCCACCTCAATAGTTGACCTCGAAGCCTCGCCATAGATTCGGTGGCGTTGGCCATCGCCACTGCGCTTGCATTGATGAGCCAGACCAGCCTACGCTTTGGAATCCAGTGAAGGCAATTTTCGGCTAATATTATTAAACCGGAAAAGCCTGCATCGTCGGCTACGCGAAAATGAGCAATGCACTTCATGAGACGGAACTTCAACGTTATTCCAATCCCCAGACGACCAAACAAAAGTTCTTCCTAAAATGATCGAACTAAGTTCTGACATCCCTTTTAGGATGAGACGCTTATTACCGCTTACTAATATCGTATTCGTCTTACATCGAGGTTATGCTAAGATGACCATTTTCAGTAGGATCTCCTTCACGCACCTACAAACAAGCATCCAAATCGACAATCCAGGTTAACAAATTCAAGATGACGTCTCAGCAAGGTCAACTCACGTACGATTTCATTCGTCTTAAAACCAAGCCGACTGCTCAGCTCGCCTACAGCTTCACCCGAGCTACGGCGTCTGAAACAGCAGATCAGTCTCTTATCGTTTTCGTCAACGGCCTCGGCCTGCCGCAGCTGGGATGGGCACCAACCATTGCCAAGCTGCAAGCAATCTCACCAGATGGACTTCCTGCGATCCTCACCTACGATCGTTTCGGACAAGGCCAGACTGTTGACCGCGACCCAGACGATGAAGGTGCTGTCGATCCCAGCCATGCGCATGACTGCATGAGTGTCGTCCGGGATATGCACGAGCTGATCACCCAAATCACGAGGGAGAAGCTGGAGATCGATAACCCCGATCATCTGAAGCTGCACCTGGTCGGCAACTCCATTGGCTGTGCACTCATCCGCTTGTTCGCACAAGAGCACCCGACTACCGTGGCGAGTGTGCTGTTCCTGGACAGCGTGATCACTGACTCGGATTTCGTGTCCATCTGCCCAGACCCAGATGGACAAGATTTTGACGAGGCCACGCTTCCATCTGGTATCACGCCAGAAATCCTGCGGATAGCCCGGGTACAGATTGGGAAGTTCTTCCACCCGAGCGTGGGAAACAAAGAGGGGCTCAGCCGCAAGAATCTGACTCAGCTTCTTCCTCGTGCTGACGCCCCCAGTCTTCGGGGACCTGACGGTAGCGGACCATTCATAACCGTCTTGGGTCACGACTTTGATACTTTTGCCGAACATAGCGAAAGGGCGCTTGGAGTTTCCGTTGAGGTAGGGCAGGCCTATTCCAACCCCTACTGGCATCGGTACAACCAGGGTTTAGCTAAGCTCACCAATTCGGAGAGGAGTCAAGGACCATTTCAAGTACCTGGGACGGGACATTTTATTCAGGCCGATAACCCTGAATACGTGGCCAAGAAGCTACACGAACTTCTTCATATGACCTAGCCGAGGCTCTTTGAATAGCTGGCACCTGCAGGGGGTTCTGCGTCGTGTGACTCCGTGCGTGGGTCATCACCCATGAGTGTCGATTTGGTTGTGCCCGCTGATGGAAATGAGACCACTAGATCCTCAATATTAAGCACCTAGTTAAGCGTCTTAGCTAAGATTTGGCCAATACTGAGCAGCTCTGATATGGGTGTTATGATGAGCGTGCTGTCAGAGAGGGGACGATATGCTTTTGAGGGCCTCGAGATAGATCAAAGCTTGACAAAGCCGCCCCAGTTTCTCAATGAAAACTTGTTTCAAGAGTGTTATGTGACAAATTTGAGTAACCTCCACTGGTGAATGTTGGACTGGGTTAAATTGAGAGTATGTCCTTGAATCGCCACTTCCATTCTTTCACTCCAAAGCTACATGGTAACGCCTTCGTATTCATTCTTAGCAACAGATGCCAGTTCAATTAATCTAGATACAATACTTGCCTCATACTAAACACCCGCTGCATTTCAGCTCACACGCGTTTGTGTGGGCACTTCGTGGCTTCAAGACGGCAATCAGTGATAACCTCATCCCATCTTCAAACACAGAGAAAGCCTCCTAAACGCTGAATTCCAATCTATTGCCAGCGTAGTCACGAGCGAAGAAGCGATTTGGGTATTCCACGCCTTGCGCGCCTTGACGAAACCGTCAGTCAACTTGGGACGCACGGTCCTTGAACAACGGGACTTACCAGAATCAAGTTGGCCGGGTTTATCTGCTGCCAGTGGGGCTGCGCTGCCTCCAACCTCAAAATGCTCCCAAATCTTCAGTTGCAGTGTTGCCAGGGCTTCTTTGCTCTCCAGCTTGAAGCATGGGTGCCGGCTGGATTCGAGATCAGCATTGCGTCCAAACGCAACGTGTATTTGCTGACCCGAAGAGCCGATATCGAACCTTGTAGATGTAAGCGATAGGAAAGTCACCTCCGAATTTCAAAATCATACCAAGCTAAAGTGCCCTTTTGCAGAGCAGGCACTGGACGTGGTGTCAACCCTAACGTGTTGGCGTAGAATTCGTTTGCCAGGTCGAGGGTGCCTTCCGGCACGGTAAGATTAACGTGGGCGATTCCAGCGATCATCTTGAGGTGTTACTTGGCTTGTTACGTGATAGAAAAGGTTGTAGGTGTTGACTTTCTGGGCAAATATGCCAAGTCGCAAGAATGCTGTTCAATGGGGATATGTCGCAATCATGCATCCACCTTCGCGCGGGGTAACGGGTAAAAATATCACTGATGCAGTTCGGCGTTTTCTCCGAGGGGTAAATAATAAGCCGCGCGGAAGACTCGGGAAGTTAACCCTAAAAGGTTACACTTTGCACCTGATTCAGATAGCACCCGGTTTTCTCTTATCCGTGTGTGCCTAGGGGAGGTGACGTGGAGTTCTAGGACAACAGACCAACTCCGACATTAGTGAGAAAGTTAGAGTATACTATCAACAAAGATTTCCATATGCAACTAAAGTTTCACCGATCCCATTTCAACCAGCTCCAACTGGCTGCATTCACAAGCTGGTGTTCCATACATCATCTTTCCGATAATACGTTTGCCTTCCATCACGATCCCGACACCGTCGGGAACAGAATCGTCATATAAGAGCCCAGAAATCCTATAGACCTGTGCAATGTCTGGTGTAGGCTCTTCCCACATGGTCAACCGGAAAATGGATCGCCACCCACAGATCTTGCAGCTGACGCGACCAATCCCTTCCATGGCTTTCCCGTATTCTCGCAAGTACCAATCTGCTTCTCCAGCTGCCAACTCCAGGCGTGACTCCGTCGAATATTTCCCTCTATTGCTCAGTTTCAAGGCTTTGATGAGTTTCTTCCCAATCTCTAGCCTCTGCCGAGTTACCACTTCCCCTGCTTGTATATCTAGCAGCGGTCCGTATTCTTCTAGAAGGCCTTGTAGCTTTTCCAAGTCGTACCTCTGCACAAAGTCTGAAGCGTTTTCCTGCTTTGCGCCTTTCCACTCCATGTTGACTGCTTTCCTCGCCTCCATTGGGAAGACACGATCCACAGTTTGGCACAGAGCTTGTGGATCCCGCCCGCGTGCCCGGACTACCTTCGATGCAACATAGTCCATGACTGATTCTGCATCTCCTCCAAAGTCGTAATACTCAAACCATTCGATGATACCCACCGTCTCAAGTTGAGGCTGAATCTTGCCTTCTCTGATGATGGGCTGATAAGTCGCCTTCTTATGACATCGGCCCATATCCCAAAGTTTCCACGTTCTCGTCGAGTATCCACGCAGCCAAGGTGCTCGGTCGTCAGTGTGTTCATCCACTGACGGTATAAACAATAGGGGCGTGTAGTCATTTTGCTGTAGCGCATGTGTCGCCAGAGAGAAGAAGTACTGGAACTGGTTTTCGATGAGGACGAGGGGATCTTGTTCTGGCCGGAAGTCAACCATTTTCCCGAGAGCCAAGAAGTAATCTCTCGTGTGCCGACACTGCCGATGGCCCAATATTCCAATTGCCCACCCAAGAGTCCGATGCATGTCGTGCTCGTTTTTCCATGCCTCCATATCTATCCACGAAGTCATCCTTTTCAAGGTCGTGTTTTGCTTCCAGATGTCTTGTGTGACGTCCGAAATGCTGCGCTTTTTAATCCATTTTGAGTGCGCAGCGTCCAAACGATGACATAAATCGCTTGCATTGACATCACATATTATGTAGTCCTCTATAAGAATAACAACATCGTTACTCTGAAGATACTCCACTGTCACCCACATGCGGTCAAACCATCTCGACCGAATGATAGTCGCAAAGTCGATGATGAACTTATCGTATGCCGAATTCTTGACTTGACCTAAGAGATGCGCTGCCTTAACATCGTCTAGATGGATCACAGTCTTTGCAGAGTGGTTGTATATTTCCGGGATGGCCAGGAGGAGTCGTTCCTGGATCTCAGCCCGCCATTGTGGAACGCTCAAGTAATCATGCCAGATTTCGGAGTCTGGGAACTTCGCAACAATCGCCAGGAGAGTTCTAACCGGTGTTTGGTAAACAAGCCGGGACACGTTGATGCTATCCAGACGAAGATCCTGCGCGGCGGCCACGTCGGCGTGCCAAGCGTGAGAGATCGGAATATACTTGATCCTCTTAGCTTCTATGCAGCAGAAATGTCGATTAAATATGCGGAGATTCCACGGTGCTATTGGATCTTGAGTGATATCAATCACAGATGGTTGCGAGCTGCTGTCTCCGAGGCCAATGGTCCGTATCGCGGGGGCACCACCGGGAAGAAAAGGCTCTCCACACGAGACACAATCGGAGTCGAGGCCGGTGCCCCAGACAAATGATAAGAATGAATGCTGAGGGGTCTGTCTCAATTCGTTGCCGATGTGGAAGGATACGACAGGCTCCCGTGAGTTGACTGGGGTGCCGACGCTGGTCTGGCGTTTCCTTTTGAGATCTGCGACATCCGGCTTCGCGCTAGGTATCTTTGAGCCATCTGCATCATTTCCGCTCATATCCAGCTGGAAACGTCTACTCGGGGGCAGGGACTTGGGTGATAGCGAATCGCCGAGACCTATGAAGAAGATGCGCCCCTCCCCAGAAATCTGAGGCATTTCTGCAGCATTTCAACTGGGCGCTACCCACAGTGGCTGTGGCTGTGGCTGTGGCTATCACTGTCTAGTGTAGTACTCTGCCGCCACACTTGATCCCTAGCAACTAATTTTGGGATGCCTATTAATAAAGGCTCCCAATTACCTGTGTTGATTTGAGTGCTTTCAACATGGAGTCTATAATATATTGGTACGTATTTATATTGGTGAAAGATGAAGCAGGAACACCAGGTCCTTGCACACAGTTGCGACCAGCATGTCTTCGCAACTCGGGCGTTTTTTGAACACCCCAAGCAACTCACTAAGCAACTGGCGAACGCACATCGATACCTGGGTTACGAGACAGCGACCAAACACGAAGTAAATATAAGTCGGGTCATAGCTGCGTCTATGGGAGCAGAGCCTATCGTTTCTATTACATGATAGCTGTTCACCAATCCTACTCGTAATTGAACTTACTAGGCAAATAAGAGAATTTATTAGTGGGGGCGGACTCAGTGCGGACCGCACCTGTCCGTAGGGTAGCAGGTGGGGCAGAGGAGAAAGCGAAGGCACTGATCTAGACAATGCCTGGGATCTGGGCGTGGGACGTATTAATCACAATGACAGGTTTGTAATTGCAGATGGTTAATAAAGTGAGTTCTCACTTCTGTCGACGAGACTCTCACCAATAGTTTGCCAATTGAATGGAATTGGGTAATGGGTGAATTTAGCTATTTTGTGTTGTCTGTATCCCGAGTAGTATCGGGAGGGTGCTTCTTGATACGCGAAATCAACATGTCGAATGACAAACGGCTGGTGATGGAGGGGGTTTCCACGGGAGCATATGCAACGTAATGGTAGATGTTCTATTTGGCAGAAGACTTGGGCAATTTTTGGTTCGGGGAAGAGGAGGATTTTAGAGATTCGAGAGGCAGGGATTAGGGGACCTGGCGTGGATCTACGGAGTAGGGGCCTGTTGGATGAACCGCCAGCGAGGCCTCATTTATCATGACTATCGGCACTGGGATCAAGTCACCGCTTTCAGGGCTACGGGCATTAAAAAGCTGAAACAACTCTACTTTAAGAATTATTTTAGCCTTCGGCGACCTGTTCGCTGCTTAGGCGTCGGCAACCCCGATTAGCCTTGTTCCGCGACAAGGCAGAGCCGTCTTAATTCTCTGTTAATGGGGCGTGGATCTCGCTTGGGCGCCAGCCGGGGTCTTCTGCCGTATCACGGCTCAGCAATTCCCCGCGCCAGCCCTGCACCGTGCTTATGGCTTGGTGGCTGAGCGACAGCAAGCATCCCGACTGGCGCATCGTGAGGTACTGTGGGGAGATTTGAAGGCCGGCATAGTCACCGCTTATGCTGCACGTCGATTTCGGACTACACATCGCCGACTTGCACCCAAGATACCGCTGATGAGCGGCAATCGTCGTAAATGACTATAAGACAGCACGATTGTCCTAGCTTTGATGGGACATCACGCTACCGACAATACCAGCCACTTTTCCATCAACAAGTCTCTTGTTTCCTTGTCCTTTTTCTTTCTATTTTGCCTTTCCATCATCTTCGCGCCACGTTCATTCACCATGGGCTCGTTCAAAACCCTCGCCACCATAGCGGTCTTTTCCCTCGGGGGTGTCGAGGCCACTCTGCCCAAAACAACCCTCGCGACATCCGTTAGACTTGCCTCTGAGACGACCACCTCGAATGACGCAACTGCCGCAACGCTCGTGGCGAGAGCGGATGGCGTGAGCTGTTTTGCCGATTATCAGGGCATGAAAGACACCTGTAACAAACAGGGAATAATCTCCAACGTCCCAGATCCTCTCCTGGGCTTTGGAGAGATAAGTTTCGAAGACTGCGCCTCTAGGTGCGCCGATAGGAGCGACTGCAACATGTTTTCCTACCACGAGACATTTTGTACTGCCTTCACCCAGTCTTTGTCCGAAATGGGCTTTCAGGAGGGACCGGCAGACGGTTTCTGGTTTGAACCATCCTGCTTCTCCTGCTCACATAGTAAGAGGTCCTTTCCTAGGTCTTGCATCAACATATGTATCAGAGACTAATGACAAGTAACATAGGTGAAAGCGTCGTCACGACTGTCGATTTCGAAAACCAAGATGTTAGCGGCTGGGAGATTACCGGCGCTGAAGGGGTCATCAACATTGATGTTCAAAGTCCTGTCAAGCTTGGCGTGCCAACCGCTGCTCTCCGAATTTCCGAGACTCAGGTTTCAGGTTATGGGAGAGTCGATCTTAGCAACTCATTCGACTTAGAAGAGCGCGAGTCTTACATTATTGGCGTTTCGAGCAAGTCCACGTCTTTCATGGGCCCAATGTCCAACCCCTGGGGGGCTGTAACGTTCGCAATCGAAGTTGACGGTACCCAAGTCTTTAAGAGCACACCTAGCATCGGATCTCCCATTGGCAAAACCGGATGGGGGCAGTGGTCGCAGTTGTTCGAAGTACCCGAGGGACTGAGTGGACCTGCTACGATCTGGATTGGAGTTCAGTCGGACGGATACCAGTGGGAATACTACTTTGACGACATTACTGTTGTGAAGCTCTGAAGTCTGCTTACGTCGAATCTGAGTTGGTGTGTATTAATACTTATTTGCGGCGGGGTGTTGAAGCGTTGAATTGACTGGGTTAAAACATTGCGAGGTTTGATTACTGCCAATGTGCGATATAGATTAGAATATACTGAAATAGAAGTAACAGTTACTGTCCATAAACTATATCTTCTCGTGTACTGACATACCCAGCCCCACGCTATCACCTTTGCTGGAGCTGGAAAGCACTCACGCATATGCACATATATTCAGCCGCGGGGTTTAGGGTCGAGATGCGCTCGCAAGCAAGGCAGAGCTTGCGCAACACCTCACCGTGAACCACCTAGTTGCGTCAACACTGAGCTCATCGAGGCATCTAGTATGCATGGGTGGAACCCTCTGCTACGAGGCGATTCCATAGCCGACGCTCCCTGGCGCCAATCGTTGGACTAATTGCTCAACTGCATTTTGTAAGCAATAATTGCAACTAAAGTTCCTAAGATATAGAAGTCCCAATTCCCGTGACCTTCTTAAAACGAAGGCATAAGAAAAGTTTGAGAAAGGTAGAGGGGATAGTAGTTGTCAAGGAAACGACAGGGTCTTGAATGCAGATAACGCCGACATCAGTGAAGAGACATGAATTACCAGTCAAATCGAAAGTATGAAGATTGAACGATGAAATTGTATTCTGTCATTGATCCTTTATTCACGTGCGATTTTTCTTTTAAAGTTTCTTTTGGTTTCGTGCTGAATGTATATTATCTATTGCCTCCGACACTTTGAACTCAGCAGAAGCTCCGTCACCGCCTCTCGGGATACATCCGTCTGGACCCTTTCCACAATCTGCAAAACCGAGATTCTCTCCCTGACAAGTGAGGTCTTGTCGGATCGGTTGAATAAGCGCGCATACCGCCCCCACCCTCCCTTGAAACCAGAAGCTTCGATATTATATATGTGAATAAGATCTCATTGTGTGGATCCGCTCCATGAGAGAGCACATGCCTGCTGCTGTTAAGAACGTTTCCCGACTAAGGGGCTTCCAGAACATTTCCACGGTTCTATTGACCATATACTCATTGACAATAGTATGCAAGAAGTTGTCTCGAACAAAGGGCTTCTCTAGTGAAACCTCCAGGAACCGGAACTAGCTGCGCAAGAAACTACATGACCCCACAAACGCGACGAATCGGAATCTAAGTGGACAAGCTTGGCTAGCAGTTTCAGCAAATCCATGTCGCCACAAACCGCAGCAACATAAAAGGGGTTCTCCTCCATGGGAATTTGAGCTTGGTCTAGTTGACAAGTAAATTTCCCTCCCGCCTCCAAAGCAGGTCGAAAATAAGCTTTCGTTCGGATGGCGGCCAGGACACGTTCATGATGACGATTACCAACGGAGACATGGCCAGTTTAGACGCTTCAATATATTCTTATAAGATTATATCTCTATAATAAATTATTATATATAATACCTAGAATATTATATTATATTATAACTACAAGATCTTTAATAGTATTATAATCACTGATCCTCATTGTCCTAGTAAACGAGGCTGTTATTTACCTTATGACTACCTTTATTAAGCAAATCTACAATATCTACCTCTATATATAACCTATGTTCTGGCAACAAATTATTTTCATTTGTCATCTAACCCACAGTGTCTCGAAAAGGGTGGGGGAATCGAGGTGTGGGGGGTTTTAAGGCTGTCTGGATAATGCGGCTTACGACTGCCTAACGGATGAGCTGCAGGACTTGTGTATAGGTGACACATCCCATCCCGCGCGGTACACAGCTCTCCAGTCACCATGCTATGGTGTTATTATCATACCTGATGACCAACGAAGAACTCGCATTGAAATCATCTAAGCTATAATACACACCAGTCTGTAATGTAGAGAATAATCCGAAGTTTAGAGACATGTAGACTGGGCTGTCTCTAATGTCGCTTCATTCTCTCATGCATGTGAGCCTTTTATTTGGCCACGCATGTACTGACACGTGTCTATCGAGTGGGTCCCACAACCAAAAGGTGGTGTTTACGTTATCGACGCAAGACGGACAAAGCCAGCCGACTTTCCGAGCACAATATCTTGTCAGCCCCGCATCAGTATCGAACGAGGCAGTAATCATTCAGACGTCTCTCCAGCTCATGGTATCGCCCATGCAGATGAGATCGAACTGGGTCCATCTTCAACGATCCACTGTTGCACTCTTGGGAACCGAGTTGAGCGCAGTCAAGCGCAGAATCCGTCCCACCTCCGGCTCCATCACGCGACAAGTTGTAGCATTTGCCTTCCAGACTAGGCTCGGTCTCACCTCTCCGCACCTGTAGATACTACTCAAAGGAGTCCAAATACACACTAAGGTCAGTCCGCTTAGTGGCCATCAATGGTTATAGAAGAAACAAGTAGATATGCCATTCACATGGCTATAAATGGCTAATTACATGGTCGAGTAGACGCGCAGCATATTTGGCAATTTGATAAGAAAATTTCGATCTTCAACACTGTAGTTGATGCAAGGTAGTCAACTTCAAACAATGGACGACCTAGAAAAAGCGATACGGATTGGAAGGGAAGCTTTAGATGGCACGCCTAAAGACCATCCGGACCGTGCGACATGCTTGAACAATCTTGCTTTTTATCTCCGCGGCAAATGTAGAATGACCGGGTCAATGTCCGACCTTGATGAAGCTATTCATCTTGGACGAGAAGCTGTTGATTTGGTAGAAAAAGAAGCACGCTCAGATCGAGCAATATTTCTCGACAGCCTTGGTCTTTTACTTGACGAAAGGTATTCACGGAACGGGTTGACATCCGATCTTGAAGAGGCCATTCGTCTTGGACGAAATGCCTTAGATGCAACACCCGCAAATCACCCGGGCCGGGCAACATATTTGAATAGTCTTGGGGCTCATCTCTATACCAGTTATCTTGAAACTGGATCAGTTATGGAGCTAGACGAGGCGATTCAGCTGGGGCAAGAATCAATTGACGCAACCTCAGAAGATGATCATGTAGACCGAGCAAAACGCTGCAATACCATGCTGTTTCGGCTATACAATAGATACGCAACAACAGGTTCGATAACGAATCTTGAAGATGCTATTCAATTTGCGCGCAAGGCTGTTGATGCAATACCGGAGGACCACCAAGACAGACCGATATACTTGAACAACCTTGGAAGTCAGTTTTACAACAAGTACTTAATAACCGGATCGATTACAGATCTCAAGGAAGCACACAATTTGCATGAAGAAGCTTTAAATTCAATGCCGAAAGACCATTGGGACCGTGCAGCATATTTGAACAACCTGGGGGCTGTACTTAGTACCCTCTACTCGACAACCGGTTTATTGGTTGACATTGATAAAGCCATTCAAGTTGCACGCGACGCCGTGGACACAACATCAGAGAACCATCCTTGTCGGGCCAGTTATCTCAATAGCCTTGGGATTGCACTTGGTGATAGATACTTAAGAACCGGATCGATGACGGACCTTGAAGAAGCGATTCAAATTGGAGAAGAAGCGATCAATGCAACACTGGAAGATGACCCAGACCGAGCAAGCTATTTTCATAACCTCGGAATTCGATTTGGTAACAGGTATTCAAGAACGGCATTAATGGTTGACCTTGAACAAGCTATTCAGCTTGGATATAATGCCGTGAACGCATTGTCAAATGATGATCCGCACCGGGCACGGTTCTTGAATAACCTCACTGTTCAACTGAATACCATGTATTCGAGAACTCAATCCTCAGTTGATCTTGATAAAGCAATTCAATTTGGACTTGAAGCTGTGAACGCGACATCAGAAGATGATCCAGACCGTGCAAATCGGGTGAATACACTTGGTATCGCACTCAAGGACAGGTATTCAAGGACTGGATCAATGGCAGATCTTGAGGAAGCTATTAGACTTGGTCAAGAAACTATAAAGACAACGCCAAAAGACCACCCGGATCGAGCAAATTATTTCAACACCCTTGGAGCTGATGAAGCGGCGAGAAAAGGGATCTTAGCCCAACACCAAAGTAGATGCCCTCCCACAGAAATCCTCAATCAAGCGTCGGCAGCAAGTCTCCCTGGGTCGGGTGTGCGCGTAGGCCACAGCTGGAGCTATCGGCTGCTATCTCTTGATTCTGGGTTCTTAAGGAAGGAAAGCATCTAATTAGATGCTTGGCTGAAGAAATGATGGTCTTCGCGTTGGCAAGGCGTTGAAAACCGTGATTGATGTGATGAAATCCCGACCTCAAAGACTCGGGCGCGACTAATAGCAGAGAAAAATCGGGGGGGAAATGCAAATTAATACAGATAATACAGAAATTAAAAACAGGCTCTGCTAGGAGGGCTAGGGAAGGTCTCGTTCCTCCACCAAGCTATCCTTTCAAAAGGTAACTCTTATGTGTTGATGCTTGATGATGCCCAAGGTCTCTGGTCGGAGACCTTCCCTTTTATCCGCCCTCCCGGGCGGCCCCACATTTCTCGACCCTTCCTGTCCGATGCGGCAATCCCCGCCGCTTCAACAGGCAGCCATGGCCATGCCTTCGATATTGTGTCATAAAGGCCGTGCCCCGAAGTTAGCTCACTGGACCTTGGGGCATCTCTATTAATCAGTGTGAGATTTTATCATCTTCGAAGCGCGATTGGCTTTGGGTTGAGAATCAAATGCAGACTATCTGTTAAAGGGCTCTGATCCCTAAGCGACCTACTGTTGCTTATTCGTGTATTGGTGCACTGCAGAGTATCTGAAAATGAATGCAAGAGAAATGAATAGGGAGTTATTTCGCAAGCTGTGTTACAAGTAATTGGTGTTTGCATCACTCGATAATTGGTCGGCGATGATTCTTATTGGTCTATTACGGCGTGGATTTGTTCACCATCCGTAACTGAAATGGCATCATGTGGGCCTCACTGAGGCAATTGGAAGAGAAACTGGGGCTCTGCCAAGACTTTTATCTGGAGTATCGTTTTTCTCGATTGCGTGATCTGTGGATTAAATCCCGACCGTTACATGCGACCGGGGACTGTGATTAGAGATTGGTCATCTGGTTGGTATTACTGAATGCGGTTTTCATGTCGCCGGCACCGGGATTGCAATGGTCCGATATGATTGACGGTATTTAAACCGCAGGATCTTGTCTCTGAGTAATTTCTATCGATATAAAAGTTTTACGAGACCATCCGACATTTAACCTTTGAGTCGATAACCTGCTATCGCAATGGCGCAAAACCCAGCTGGTAAACCCCTCGAAAATGGCGCTTCTGGGGGCCCTAAGTTCAAGGTGGCAATCGCGGGAGGAGGAATCGCCGGGCTCATCACTGCGATCGCCTTGCTGAAGAATCCGGGAGTCAGCGTCCAGATCTACGAACGCGCTAAAGAGTTCAAAGAGATCGGTGCCAGTATTGGCCTTGGTCCTAACGGACTTCGGTCTCTCGAGAAACTCGGCGTCGAGAACGCCCTCTCCGACGATGTGAGTGCGCGTCAAAGTTCAGCCTGGCCCATGATCTACAGACACTGGAAAACGGGAGAGGTCATCGGCCACGACGTGCATAAGACCGTTGAAACGAAGAAACACTTCACAGCTCGATTCCACCGTGCGCATCTGCACCAAGCTCTGCTTGAGAACATCCCCAGTGATGTCATTCATCTCAATAAGAAGACCATTGATGTCAAAGCGGACCCAGACAAAGGCGCGACGCTGTACTTTGAGGACGGGACAACTGCAGAGGCAGATATTTGCATTGGCGCTGACGGAATTCACTCAGTATGCTGGTATCCGAGCCATTTTATGCGAGAGATTAATAGCTAACGTGTATCTTAGAATGTCCGAAAGACCTTTGTGCCGTCGCATACACTTCACTGGACTGGCTGGGTGGCGCTTCGGGCGACATTCGAGGCATCTAGGCTCAAGGATCTCGAATTTCCCGAGGATGCTGCGCATTGGGTAAGTCGAGTTATCTGCTCCAAATCGCGCATATGGTCGAAACACATCATCTGACATTATCCACAGATTGGACATGACAGGAACTTCTTTCATTCTCATCTAGGTACGCCAAGGCTGGTTGAAATCAAGTATTCCGTCGTTGCTGATGCCATACATTAGGAAAAGGTCTCTTTACTACCGTCGGCGGCTTCCACGCAGATCCTTCGGATCCGAACGCCCCCGGTCAAGATGCGAAATGGGATGATCTAGGAAGCTTAAAAGATTTTAAAGAATTGTATAAGGTGAGTACTGCTGCAATCTACTCACACCTATATCCAGAAGTTGACAGTTTAGGACTGGAATCCTACCGTGCGGGCATTTATCGAAGCATCTCCATATATCAGACTCTTTCCAAATTTCGCTGGCAAGGCTCTGGATACCTGGTCATTTGATAACCGCGTTACACTAGTCGGTGACGCCGCACATACACATGGCGGTGCTTTTGCTGCCGGAGGATCTCTTGCGATAGATGATGCGTACGCCCTTCATCTAGCTTTCAATCACGTCTGGCCGGCTTCGCCCGCGCAAACAGATAAGCCTACAAAAGAGCAGATTGGAGAGATATTTAGGATCTACGAGGCTACGCGACAGCCTCACGTTAACAGGCTTCTCGGCGTGGTACACAACTCCCTTGCGGGACAGAAAACTACAGTGGAGAGGGGAAAGACAGAGACGGACGAGCAGCTGAGAGAGCGAGTCTCAAAAAGAATGGACCCGTGGTGGATCAGCGAGCACGATGTTGATGGTGCATTCCAGGTCGCAATTGAGAACATTGAAATTGCGCAGGAAAAGCAAGAGGGATCCCGGCCTAGACTTTAGGGTAGTGGTTGGAAATGAGGAAACAAGTGGGATGAGATTTTGAAGTCATTCAACCCCTGCATCACAACATCGTTACCAAGACTGATTGGGGGAGCTGCATGCTATGTGCGCCTGCGATACTGCTGTGTAGCACCGGTAATAATAATCCACGCCGGCTTTAAGCATGATGCGTTGGTATCAATGTGTAACATAGCGATGCACGAAAGATCACCAAACTTGCACAAGCGAAATGGTTTGATATCTCAGTGGGACATCTAAGTAAAATGCGCCTGTGTAGCCTAATATAATCGTAGCTCTTACTTATTAAGCATTGCGCCCGCTGGTGCTGGCATCAAAGCTTTTGGGCTCGGTGGGTTCTTACTTTTGAACTCATCTGCCATCTCTCCCATCGTAACAAACTCAACGCCTTCGTGCTTCTTAAAATGTTCAATCAACCTAAAAGGAAAGAATATAGTGTTAGAAATCAATCCACTCCACATACGAGATGCATTGCGACATGAATGTAGACAACTTACCTCTCATGCATTAGGATTGCATGTGGCCGTCCTGAGACGTCGGGGTGGATGGAGATGGGGAATATGAACTCGTCATATTCCCGGTAGAAGTAATCAAAATGATCGCGCCAGATGTCTTCAACATCGCGAGCATTCACAAAACCATGGCTATTTGGTGCCGCCTTAATGAACATCATTGGTGGTAGGTCGTCAAGATACCAATTGGATGGGATCTCGACTAATCCGATACTAGCACCATTAGTTAATGGCTTCATCCACTCCTCAGCTTTCTTGGTGTAGTCAATCTTCGTCCATGACTCTCCTGTACTAAGGTAGTACGCTTGACAGTCATGGTGCCCCATGCTATGATCGTATTCAATGCCGTAGTCAAGGAGCAGCTGGGCCCCCTCCCCACTTGTTTCCCACCTACAAGATGTATTAGCGAGTGAACTATATATCAGAATGCCACATTTCAAGAATCTAAACACACCAAGGAGCAACACTTCCACGTGGAGGTTTCCCACCGCAGAACTCTGTTAACAACCGATATGTCTTATCCAAAACATCGCGCTGCTGCTCAATGCTCATATCGGTTGGATTCTCATGAGAGTATCCATGCAGCCCAATCTCATGGCCGGCATCTCTCACGGCAGCCATATCTTTTGGGAATGTCTCCAGGCTATGGCCAGGGATAAACCAAGTAGTTTTGATATCGTATTTGTCAAAAAGCTTGAGGAGTCGCTGCGTGCCCACAGTACCAGCAAAAATGCCTAGTATCGCAGCGTATCAGCCAATGGCTCTACCTGTGATTGGGAATCACACAAACGAACCTCTACTGATGTCATTGGGCGAGTCTTCGCCACCATACGACCCAAGCCAGCCGGCCACAGCATCAAGTCGACGCCATAGCTGATGAGAACACGCTTCTTGCCCATTTTGAGTGACTGATTGAGATGGATTATGAGCGAGGAGTGCAGTCAAGAATTAGAGAAATCTAGTCAAGACTGCGATCTTTTGATGAGGGAAAGTTCACGTTGTTCAAACGATCAACTCTGGCCCTTTAATAATGCACTTCAGAGTCAGTCCATGGCTGGACGGACCACTAATAATCCACGGCCGCATTGAGCATTGGTTTGACATGCTGAATGCGGGGAAAGGCTCTGGAGCATGATCTGTGGGTCGCTTGCGTGGGGTGTTGGCTTATCTGTGGAATTAGGGACCTCCAAATCACCTCCAAAAGACCTCCAACTGCCTCCAACTATCCACTTTAACGTTGTTAGCATCCCAATTTAGCCATCCGCTGAACCCGGAGGATGGGCGGACTACAGCACCAACTGCCACATTAGCGTCATGTTGAGCCGAGTCGGCGTCTTCATCTTTAGTAGCCGAATGTGGAGTGTGTGAAGACGGCTACTAATAGAAATCACTGTCGTTGCAGTACGCATCTGGGATTTGCGCTTATCTGGAGTACGTCTCTAGACGTCTTTTTTGAGGCAAGGTTTGTTTTGAATCCACTGGTGATGAGAAATTCACAAGTATTCGAAATCGTCTCCCACATGAGCTAAACTGTGAAATCACACAAGATAAGCGACGGAAGTAAAAGCCATAGTGAGCCTGAGTCAGTTTGACGAATTATATTTGGATATCAGACGGCATTATGTACCACAGTAGTAATCTGCCTGCTCTCTGCTTGCATTTCAATATACTTTTCTAAGCTCAAGCCAAGGATATGAATGAATCGCCACTGTGTATTCCTCTTGAAGAAGCGGGCCCAGATTTTGAGGACAGCGATGCTCAGCTCAGGAGGGTCAGCTGGCACTGTCTTGGATTGGATATCATCGAAGTCTATGACCGCATATGCCTCTTTGACAATGCATCTCACCCAATAAAGAATGCGGTTTTCGTTTTCTAGAAGCAGCCCGTGGGTTGCACGTTAGCGATCACCATGTCATACAAAGCCAGTAGTTCGCAAAGGGCTAAGCACGAACCTGTAAGTGACCTACGGTTTAATGGTTTGTCGAGTGAATCAAGCCATTTGCTTAAAAATACACCGCATTCTATACTTGAAATAGCGTACTGAACACTCCAGAAGAATGCCTGACTGCGCGCGATTCGGTCAACCCCCAGCCTGACAGGAATGCTTAGAGCGTGCGTGGAGTAAATTAGCGCAGAAAGGAAGCTAGAATTCTTCTCAGGAGGGGGTGACGACATCAATGCCGTGGCAATGGCAACATGGTCGCGTGTGTCAAAACTTCGATGTGGTCCGATATGTAGTGATAATCTGACGTAGGCTATGCAGAGTAGGGCGCTCGATGTGAATGGGATTGGACCATGCTCGTTGTTAGGGTTGAGACCTGACTCGGGCGCTTCCTGCCACATAGAAGTCCAGGTGCGTAATGCTCGTCTTAGTCGACGTGGAAAATATGAGCGAGGGTTCTTTATTTTGAAGGCATAGACTCTTACTGCATAGAACGCAGTTCTTCTGGCGGAAGAGCTGCGGAATGTTCTGCGACATGGAGCGACAGCTCACGGGCTATATGTATCCTTTGAATCAAGCCATGAAGGAGGATATAGTTAGCAAGTGGACTTGATATTGAATGCGTTGCTTCGGTGTTGTTTACGCCTTTGAGAAGTCCTCGCAGAGCGTCCTGGAAGAATGGTTGGCTCTCTGGTGAATTTTGTCTCGTCGCAACCCATTGAGCTGCACTCTGAGCTTTCCATTCCCTTGTAGAGGAAGGAAGCCGCAGATTTATCTCGTTGCTCCTTATCGCAGGGTACATATTGTACGCAATGCTATGCACATTAAGGTAGCAATAGGCCACCAGCTTTGTCCGTCTCGAAGATTCTTGACTGGCCCAGATGAGCCAAGGGGATTTCCAAGTAGAAGACTCCGTAGGCTGTTCATCTTCTGAAAGTTTTACATCTCTTAGACAGTGGACAAGCAAGTTCTGAAGAGCAAATGCCTGCTGAAGCATCTCCGTATCTTCCCATGTAGCGTAGCCGACGAGCATAATTAAAGACTGCACTGTATTAATAGGGCTCCATGCACTCCAGCGTCTCGGTATGGCGTCTTCATCGCGGGATATGGCATTGTTTAAGTTGATGATGTTCTGAGTACTCTTTCCAAAACTTTTGCGTTCATGGAGCAACCTCGCAAACAGGGTAGCCTTTGCAGCGTGAAACAGGCCGTTTGCATTTCGATACTCAAAACAATACTGTGCACCAGCTGCACACATCGATAATATGAGCTCTAATGGCGCAGAGGTGTGCTTCCAAGTCGGTTCATGGATGAATAAGAGGTGGGAGTGGAAACCTTCGAAAAACGAGGTCATGTATCGAGTCAGGGCATGGCGTGAAGGAAGTTCGAAGTCTCGAATAATGTCCTTGAACGATTGTAGTGCCTGGTTAAGAACTAGCCATTGATCCTCGGATACTTCACGGCTTCGGCTGAGAGCCCGAGCTGCGCGAGGATCTACAAGTGTTGGACAGTTAGCGCTCTACCTCTGAACACGCGGGAATCGAGACGGGGTACAGCCACTTGCCATTCTCGGAGATCCTTTCAAGGGCCTGATCTCCATCAACTGCGGAAGGCAACCATGTACTGAAAGGTGAGTCTGTATCATGCTCTTCCGGGGATGAGATGGCATTAAGGTCTTCGCCATGCGGCGGAATCGACTCGTCGCCATGCTGCGGAATCGCCTCGTCGCTATGGTGCTGATCGCCATGGTGTTGCCATTCAAACTCATAGTAGGGTGCCCAGTCTACAGGCAAACCTACGCCGTCAATGAAATTCTCAAAATCTCGGAAGTTATCACGTCCGGTGACAAGATCAAACTCTGTGTCTGTAAATTGGGTCAACATCTGCAGTGCTCTACTAGAATCAACACTAACCATCCTGAAGGATCTGTGGGTGCTGTTGAGAAATTGCCTGCGACGGCACAATGACGTCGTCAGGGAGTGGACATCTATCGACCCGATTGAGCACAACATCAACGTCTAATGCATTGAAGTCGCGGGGAGGCGACGACTCCACTCGCCCGTTAGGTCCATGCTGTGCCAGCCTCCAGTGCCGAGTAAGAAGGTCACGGCGGGTGAAGGCCACGCCGCAGTCGCAGGTATAGGGCTTCTCCCTTGTGTCTAAAGTACGAAGGGAATCAGCTTTGATTTTTGGTCTCGCACGTAAAACGCGAGGAATAGTCACACGCACGTATGCGACGATGCCGGTGGAGATGTTCGGCCCGTGCGAAGGATCGTGAACAGTAGGTACAGGTGTGCTGCGCGCCGTGTCGCCGCCGGCTACCCTGGACTGCTAATTGAGGTACGTTACTGGCGTAAGGGAGACCAGGGGACATGTCGGAGGATTGTGTACGAGCACGTGAGCTTTCTTGTTCTCGAGTACGTTGGACGGTTGTTGGAGGTGTGAGGTTGGAAATTGGAGTCTGGGGCTCGCATATTATGGGGCTTGGGGCCTTGAGATTACGGAGGGCATGCATGGCACCTGGCGGTAAATTTAGCGATAAATTGCCCCCTCTAAGAGGCCGTGACGGTAGCGCTCCCCGCCATACTCTCCGCCCTATCTTCGCTTCATATTACCGGACGAACGCGACCCTCCGCGAAGATGAGGTTTATTGCCTTGACTCGGTGCCATTGGTCAATGTCATCCTGGCTATCTAACATTCGGGATATGGAAGTCCTTTTCCGTGATACGGCGTATGATTGCAGATAGCAACCCTCCTCGATGCAGCTGAAGAAGGGGTCCACCCGACTCCAACTCCAACTCCAACTTCAACTCCAACTCCCACAATCGCCACCTCCAAAATTTCCCTTTACGGAAGAATCCCGACCATCCCATCGTTTCTAAAACCACCCAGATGTACAAGTGCGACGAACGAAGTCATTCGTTCACTACGTCGCCAAAATTGTGCTCCCAAGTGAAACCACGCCTTCGGCAAATGAAACAAGACTGCCAATCGCCAAAGTTTTACAGCCTTCTCCCACAAAGCAACTTTTCTCTCCTTCTCACAGTTTAACATGGAGTCTGCCTTATTTAAGCCTCTTCAGGTGGGCAGGGTCACGCTCGCACATCGCATAGTCATGGCCCCGTTGACACGCCTGCGCGCTGATGCAAATAATGTTCAACTCCCCATGGCTGTAGAGTACTACAAACAACGCGCCTCTGTACCCGGCACACTCATCATCGCTGAGGCGACGCAGATTTCGCCAGCGCACGCTGGTTTTGGCAACGCGCCCGGCATCTGGAACGACGACCAGATCGCCTCCTTTAGGCGCATCACCGATATCATCCATGCCAAGTCATGCAGTGTTTTTTGCCAATTGTTTGCACCTGGTCGAGCGGCCGATACTCAAGAACTGGAGAAAACGGGCCACAGCTTTTTCTCTTCCAGCCCAGTCGCGATGACTTACGGCTCAGATACTCCGAGAGAGATGGCTGCGGCAGAGATAGAGAGCGCCATAGCAGATTTTGCTCAGGCCGCGAAGAATGCTGTCTCTGCAGGCTTTGACGGCGTTGAGATACATGGTGCCAACGGCTACCTAGTTGACCAGTTTCTGCAAGACACCTGCAATCGCAGGAAGGATGACTGGGGTGGAAGCGTTGAGAACCGGGCCGAGTTTGCGCTTCGAGTGGCCGCAGCCGTCGTCGACGCTATTGGTGCCGACAGGGTCGGGTTTCGCATCAGCCCTTGGAGTACCTTCCAGGGAATGAAAATGGCAGATGCTGAGCCTCAATTCGTGTATCTGGTCTCCAAGCTGAAGGACATGAAATTGGCATACCTGCACATCATCGAGTCCCGAGTGATGAACAACATCGACGTAGAGAAGGTTGAAGGGATAGAGTTTCTCCTCGACATTTGGAGAGGCACCTCACCCATACTTGTCGCTGGAGGATTTTCTCCCGACTCTGCAAGAAAGGCGGTTGACGAGGAATACCAACAATACGGGGATGTGGCAGTCGTATTTGGACGTCACTTCATAGCTAACCCCGACCTGCCCCTCCGTGTCAAGAATGGGCTACCTCTGAACAAGTACGATCGAAGCACGTTCTACACTCCCATGTCAGAGACTGGATACTTGGACTACCCCTTCAGCCCTATTTATGAAGAAGGGGAAGAAATCGTTTACTGAGCTTGGGACCCTGATTTTGGTTTTGCTTGATTTTGATGAGCTTGATGACTTGAGGATTCCAGGTTATGTACTGAACTCTCAGCATGTGTACCTACCCGCCACTCAGTCAGATATTTATTCATAAGATATGGTTGAGAAATTTATTCAAATCCAGATATTCGCCACTGGGTTGAACATCAAGGGACAGACGAAGACGGCAAAGCTATTAGCTGCGCAGGCACGATGCAACTCTGGGTACTGCAAATAGAAGCAAAATTTGGGACAATGCCCTTAAATATTCAAGCCAACACCCTATTGTAACAAAAGTCATCCCATGTCATATTTGCTCATCGCACTCATCAAACAATATGAAAATCAGTCCCCTCCTCTTCCAACATCTCTCCATCCATCACCCCAACGCAGTATGCCTCGCCGACGTACGACCAAGTTTCTCCTCCAGCGACAGTCTCTTGCTTCCTAAGTATGTATGGAACAGTCGATCCAAATAGCACGACGACTATATCGGCCTCCTGTACGTTGATGCTTGTACCTACATACCCTTTTTCGGTTAGAAACAACCTCTGTCCGATATTCTTGTCTAGGTCGTTGAAATATGTGCCAAGATCCCCTGCTCGGACCACCTCTGGGTCAAGACCAACCTTTCTCAACACCTCATCTCGACCTGCATCGTGCAAGGTGACGCGGGCAAATTTGCGTCGGAATATAAGATATTTTGACGTCAGCACCACCCTTGCTGAGGCGACAGACATTTGTACAACGTCGGACATAAAAAAGCCAGCTGCCTTGACCCACTTGGTGAAGGCTGCTATCGGATTCGTCGCCCAGAGTTGCAGAGCATCAACTTCACTCGCAGGAACCCAGTACCACGGAAGAATACCAATGGTGCCGACAATGCGACTCAGGTGGTATGACCGGACCGTTTCGTCCGTCTTAATGAGTCGCTGACCCCATTTGTAGGTCTGATCCTTTAACCTCTTCAGCTTTTCTATGGCATTGTCGGGATATTTCTCTCTGAAATGCGACTCTGAATAAGCAAGACCTGCCAGGCGAATGACAGATAGGTCGACGTCTTTTGTAACGCGGGATTCAGAAATGAAAATATCAATCTCATCGAAATATCTCTTCACCGAGCGGTAATCGACGTGGTCGCCTATGTGGTGAACTGGATCGCTCAGAATCCTTTGCTGACCGACTTTCGCTACTTTCCCAACTGCAACACCTCGAGCAACCAAACATCCCGAGTTCAAATCCACTGTTGGCTGGGCAGTGATAGCCCCCCCGGCGCTGAAGCCTGGCTCTGTCAATGACTTGTAGCTAGATGGTACTTTTAGGTCCATCGTCCAATCGGGTGCCCACGATGGGAGATTCGGGATGCGCTTCGGAAACTGCGAGAAGAGCAATATGTCGAGATTGTGGACTGCCAAGAACGCGGCAATCTCGGTAAAAACACCCGATACATCGCCGTAACGCACCTTCATCCCAACCAAACTCCGAGCCTCTGCTAGTCCCATGATGCCAAACACTCGATCCTCCGCTAGTGTGGCACCGATCTTTGCTTCTTTCCCATTCGTATTGTATTTAATGACCAATTCGTACATCGAACGTCGTTCTCCGCGCAAGTGGATGGCCTTGCGTTCTTGGATCATGCGAATAGGACTGTCGTTGAGGGTGAAGATGTTTTGGCGCCTATCAAGCTCCGCCTGAGGCACGGCATGTTTTACATTTCCTACCCAATGTGTGTTATAGACGGTGTAGTAAAGCAGACCATGTTGGAAGCATTCAATGCACATGTCTCTTGAACCGCAAATAAACAAAACATTGGGCGCCAAACAGACCTCCTGGATGGTCCAGAGGCGGTTGAACCAGGGTCGACGCAGCACGTCTTCTATGCCACTTAGTGGAAACGAGTCTCCATATTTCGACACGAGCATCAGGAAGTCATCTCTATCCTCGAGTGCTGGTCCAGTGACTTGGACATTCGGATTCATGACTGCTTCGAATACTTGGGGGAAATAGGCTTTATGTGGGCCGATAGCACGGCCTATAGTGCCCTCCTCACACACTTGGTGAATGTAATCAAAGTATGAATTCGATTCTTTGGTTTCAGGACCCAGCCAGACCAATACATGATTGCAGTTTGTGTAGATGTCACGCATCAGTGCGACCTGGCTGGCCTTTTCCTCGTCATCCTCTTGGTTGATGCAGATCTGGTCGACAAAGATCGGCCGGTTTGCCTTGACATTGAGGAGGGCCAGCTCTAGGGATCGGTAGATGCGCAACTCATGAGGCCCGTTTTGAGACTCGACTAGCACCCGACGATTTGGTAGGCTTCTGCTTGTATCACCCCATGTGTAAGAGAGGGTGTCGTACGAACAGGCGCTGTCGTCATCGACAGTGATGAGTTCAATCCGTAGCGTGTCGCCAAACACGGCGCGGTGGGGTGGAAGGAGCCGGACGAGCCGGAATGCGCGGGGACGTGAAATAATAGGAGAATACTGGTACGCCGGCGCCCTAGGCGGGCTAAAGAGCGGTAGCATATCGGTGTCGCCTATAGCCAAGGAGTCTGAAGCACGATACAGAGTGGTGGCAAAATACCTCACGTTAGCTACGACGCACGGTGTCCCACAATGTGAAGGATTTGCCCCGGAAAATAATCAGCACAAGTGGATAAAGATCCCATTTGCCAGGATTGTCTACCCATGTTCTCCGTACGGATGATGACCCCATTCGGCCGAAATTCCACCCGAGTACCACATAGTCCGCGCGATCCATGCAATGACCCGGCTATCGCGGAATTTCGATCTCTCAGACAGGAAAGCATTGTAGACGCGAGATACAGCAACCAGAGTCCGGTTGATAGACACTGGTAAAAGATGCGACACTGGATGCTTCCTTTTGATTGACTTTTTTATTTAGTTTGTTGACAATGTTGCTTCATTATTTGGTGCTAAACTTTAAGTAAAAGCAGCATCAAGCATCGAGCGCTCTGCACATCGCACTTGTCGCAACAGGATTCCAGGCATTTTCCAATATGGCGAAGCATATCATTTGCATACCCATCAGTTGGATAGCTTCGGTATTGAGACTACAGCACACATAACCCAATATTCTCTTGGCCGTCTGAGGACAGGGAACAGCCTCACGTTCTAATAGCCACCGTTCATCTGAGACAGTATTGAACACAAGGTCTGGCCACGACGCAAAACTCGTCTATCACAAGGGACGAAGAAAAATGGGAAAATGGGACGAGATAATAGAAAGCAAGAGCAAGGATCAACACAAGTCACATCAATTGACCCACTGTCTTGTTGTATTATTATGCTACCACGTCTGGCCTAACTACCTTTTCTGTTAGGTTCTACCCCGCGTAGACAGATTGAAACACGGCCTAGGAAATGAGGGTTGGGTGTCATTGACGAAGTAAATATTTGCGTTGCCTTATGAGTTGCGGCTGGAGAAGTAGTGTCATAAAAGCCCAAAGATCAATATGACGTCACTTAGAGAGACCCCTCAGGGCCGCCCACTCTCCCTCGAGCATCCCAAAATCAACACTGTCATACCACTTCCGATCATGCCAGTGCGACTCACGACTACGGCCCTCTTCCGTAAACCCCAGTCGTTTGTACAGATGCTGTGCGCGCTCGTTAAAGCTAACCGTGTTGAGGGCGACGCGGTGGTAGCCGCCGAAGCGGAACGCCCAGTCTAGAGCCCAGTTGATAGCTTCCGCGCCGTAGCCCTGGCCCTGATAAGATGTCGCCAGCGAAATGCTCATGCTGGCACAGCGGTGGTGAGCTTGGTCTGGAAACGTGCCGCCCCAGCCAAAGACGACAAAGCCAATAGGCGTCGGCTTTACATCCGTGGGCTTGTCGATTCCCTGTTCGGCGGTGACACCCTCAGGCAAGCAGATCATGACGGCCAGGGTTGACCTGGTCAGCGCATTGGCCAACAGCTCGACGTGATTAAGGCTTCTCGGCTGAATCACTCTCGGGTCAAAGAGGGCCGTGTTCATTGGGTCGTTGTCGATCTGGGTGTGAAGGAACTGCCTATCCTCTTCGTTGTTCTCTAATGCGCGGTAGACCAGGCGTTCAGACTGAAATGCTGTTGAAAGTCCGTCGGTAATCATGGCGACTGTTCTTTTGAGAAGACGTGTATCGTATTGTTGAATGGCATAAAAGCGTAGAGAGCTATGTTAAAGCAGATTGCCGAAGCGGGGTGCGTTGGAGGGCTGCAGAAGAAAGTAGCATCTAAATGAACGCCCACAGAAGAGGTCCCTTTCATTATGTTATTAATTGCATATCCTTCTTCCGTGTGTCATCAAAAACAAGGCAATGTGTGATATCAGCACATTTGATGGGTCTACAAAAGGTGCATTGTGAATATAATGTATTACTCTGAAGACTTGTGCAGAGGCCCAGCAGATTTCGATCCCTCCCCCAGTACTTTGATCACGGCGATCATGTCCTCTTCTTCAAGACCTGATTCCTTCGCTTGCCTGTACAACGCCCCGCACAGGTTGGCAATGGGCACCTTTGCACCCACTACATTCGCCGCCGATTGGATAAGCTGCGTGCTATTATAGCAGTCTTTGATGGCAGCTTGGGCTGACCAATCCTCACGCATTATTTTGTCCATCTTGAGGTCCGAATAGGCAGAGGCCAGAGGTCCGGCTCCAAGAACCTGAGCGAATGCGCCAAGGTTGAGACCCTGCGCCATAGCAAGGTTCGTGGCCTCGGCAAGACCAGCTGTGATGGCAATGAGATAGAGGTTAATGGCGTACTTGGTCTTGAGGCCATAGCCAACAGGTCCGCAATAGACAGCGGTGCTTGCCATTGCAGCTACCAAAGGGCGGATGCGGTCAGCGACAGCAGAGTCACCCGCCATCATAGCAACGAGTTTGCCCTGTTCTGCCGGAACCTTGCTGCCGCTGACTGGCATCTCGATAAAGTGGCCGCCAGCTTGGTGAACCTGGTCAGCAAAGTACTTGCTAAACTCGACTGACACAGAGCTGGTGTTGACTATCGTTTTGCCAGGGAGGGCCTTTTTAAACTCGGGGCTCAGCATGGATCGAATGGCAGATTCGTCGAAGAGCATGGTAAAGATGGTGTCAGACTCGCTCAGGGCCTTGGCTGGCGTCTCGGCGATGACTGCACCTCCCTTGATTAAAGCCGGGTACTTTGATGCGCTGCGGTTCCAAACGGTGACGGGGAATTGGCGGGCGAGATTTAGTGCCATGGGCGTGCCCATGACGCCAAGACCAATGAAACCAGCGTGCATTATGTGAGATGTCGTCGACGGTAGTTCCAGCTGATTGATGACCTGGTGTGGACCAAAAGGACTGGAAGGGCGTAGAGACTGTCTGTTAAACATGGTTCAATTGATGGATTTGAATACCGAAAGCCGAAGCTGAAGTGATGATTGGGGTGCTAGGGCGTAGGGCGTGGGCAAAATAATGCGACTACCGAAAGGCAAACTTGACATGTTCACGAGTGGGGCAAACATGTCGATTCCGCCCTTCGAGGCTTAACCTAGCCCCAGACTTCTCTCCGCGAACCTCCACCTTCTCTCCGAGATAATCTGCAAGTACAGCATTGACCCAATGGAACAAGATACGAGTATATCCGCCTGCCTTGAATCGCCTAGGGCCGGCGAGTCACGCAATGATCGGGACGCTGATATGGGTACCTCCGCTTCTAGCCGCGGGTCCGAGTCTGACCTGGGCGGAGTATTCCTCTTTGATGAACAACGACAAGCCACCGCCCTTCTGACAGGGGGACATGTCTCTTCACACGAAAGGCTCAGCTCGAGCCCCGATGCACTCGGTGCTGAGCCTTTTGGTCAGCCTTATGTGTCCAGGGGCGAAGTTGACCTACACGCTTCCGACCTCGAAGACCCAATCACAAATCTACCTAGCCCACGCGAACCGACAAGTAGTTCAATCGAGGGGCCGGGTCTCCTGACTTATAGTCTGCCTGATGGAACAAAATCCCAGGGTCGCAAGCTGATAGACCCTCCCAAATCTGGACCACGGTTTCCTGCCTGGGTAGTCAGGGCTCTGAAGGATTGGTTCGCAGATCACATTCAACACCCGTACCCTACCCCACGAGAAATGGAGACCATCCAAAGGCAGACTGGCCTCAGTAGACAGCAGATCGCGAACTGGCTCGCCAATACCCGTCGACGTACGAAGTCCAAACGCCCACGCGCACCGTCGCCGTTCGTGGGGCTGAGGAAGTCCTATGCTAATATCGACATGACTGACCCGCACGGATCACCCATGTCCTTTCAACATATGGACCCTCTGCAACGCTGGCAGAATTCACCACCTGAACATGAAGCCGTAGATGCCTCTGCCCTCGCTCAGGCTATATACGGGCTTTCGCCAGATGGACAAAGCTTGCAACGATCACGCAACGAGGACCGCGATGCTACAACGTCGTGGCACAATGATTTGTCGGCCAGCAGCGCGGGCACGTCGTTCTCGAGCAGAAGTTCCCTTACGTCTGCCTACTCCCACGCCTCTCATAATTCTCGCAGATCCTTCGAACACCCTAACAAGAGCTCCAAACGCAGGAGACGACGAATTACTGCAAGTCGGTCCATCCGAACCGCCGGATTGAGTAACCTTGCGCAAACTTCACACACATTCCAATGCACCTTTTGCACGGAGACGTTCAAGACCAAGCATAGTTGGCAACGGCATGAAAAATCACTGCACTTGTCTCTTGAGCGATCGACGTGTTCGCCAGGCGGCCCCACGATCAAGGACCCCAAGACATCGAAGCTAGCTTGCGTTTACTGTGCACAGCTTGATCCGGATGAGGAGCATCTCCAGGGCCATAACTGCACTGCTTGCTTCGGTCGTCTGCCAGAGGAACGAACATTTTACCGAAAGGATCATATTCAACAGCATCTAAAGTTGGTACACAACGCCACGTTCATCAGCTGGCCCATGGACCTTTGGAAGGACGAGAGTGAGGTTATACGTTCTCGTTGTGGTTTCTGCGATTTTGTTATGAGTCATTGGACTGATCGAGTTGATCACCTGGCTGCACACTTCAAGGAGGGAAAGTCGATGAAAGATTGGCAGGGCGATTGGGGATTCGAGAACCATATGCTTGACATGGTTGAAAATGCCATGCCTCCGTGTAAGTATTACTCTATGAATCCTTCCATTGTTGACTTCATTACACCATTCAAAGTAGCCCATCTAATCATTCTACCGCAGATCTTATTGATTATGAACGAAATTCACCCTGCCCTTTTACAACAATGCAAGGACATCCCGGGACCCCGAGCAACGCATTTGAGCTTATTAAACTGGAGCTGGAATACCTCATTACGGAACACCTTAACAAAAACCAAAGTATGCCTTCCGATGAGAGTCTTCGGTATGAAAGCTGCTGCATCGTCGTGAGCTCCGACGTACTATCGAATGGCGCCGAGACGACAGCACCATCCTGGCTGCGCGACTTGCTCACCTCTTCCGAGTCCACAGCCAAGCGAGCACGTCTTCGTCCTATGAGAGATCCCTCCAGATCTTGGGTCACTCAACTGAAGATCCACGGTAAAGGAAACATTTTCGAAAAGTGTACTATGGAGGATCAGCTCCAGAATTATGTCGAGATCTCAAAGATTCTTGGGAACCAAGTCGAAGACTGCGATCTTCAATTTGAGGCGCACAACATTGTTGCTCGGATGGAGGCGTCTTCGCCCCATCCTTGCGCTTGGGTTCAACCTTTCTTATCCGGACTAATATACGGGTCGAGCGGTTGGCTTACCTCGTTTCGCCATCGTGCGAATCTTGGGTCAATGAGTCCCTCATCCACGCCTCGGTTAGATGAGAGCTCTGAGATGTCAGACGTTCTGGTCACGGATTCCAACCATAGCTCACAACCTATTTGCCTTGGAATGCTACCCTCAGATTCTGTGTCTAAGAATCCTGTCAATCCGTGCATCAACACAGTCAACGACTCCGTCCCCGCTATTGATTCAAGCCACGACGGAGCAAAGGCGTTCGCCAAGGCGATGCCACTGTTGCTCAATGACGATAACTGCTACCGAGGACTTGTTAAAGACCTATCTCGGTTTGTAGTGAGTACAATATCTCGGCGCAACCCAGATAGCCATGTGCCTACGAATGAGGAGCTTCAGTATCAAGCACGATGGATCATGTTTCAAGAGTGAGCCCTCCATTCCCAGAATTTATGAGCAATTATTATATCACAGAGAATATGAATGACTAATCTACTTTTTCTCCCTTTCTAGCGATGATCCGTGGAACCAGACTCCGGCAGATAATGATGAGTGGCTCCGGCAGTTTAAGTGTGACTTACATGTTCTCCACGGCGATGTCTTATCTGAGTGGGTGGACACCAGAGCAGATTCTTCATGAATGAAAATAATGATTTGTCGACTACGTAAATAAAGAGTGGACGATAAGGATACAAAGTCCATTTTCCTTTGTCAATGTCATGCTATGGAAGTCATTTTGGTCAAATTGGGGTTTCCTTTGACTGGATCAGACATCAGCTTGGTTGATCTGGGGCCAGGCCTTGTCTTCGATTGACAAATACAACATGTTGGTTGACAGGGGAAGTTTCTTACCCAGACACCTATAATTCAACATCAGTTTCTCGAGATAACTGCGTACATCCTACTTGGTGTTCTATAATACACCACTATATCATCACGTCGAAGATTAAGAAATCATTTCATTGGAAGGCGATAAGCGACTGCCAAAAACGTACTGTTTGATATTATAAGCGTCTGTGAACTTCTTGAAGATGAAAAAGGCTTTAGGATAGCGGACGCCCGTACTGGTAAAATCCTATCGCAAACGATATCACTGCAAGGCTTCTAGCCGGGGAAGGCCCATTGCCTCTCCTTATCGCCTTCGCCTGGCACAAGCCTAATTGTTTTATCTAGATGAATTAATGAAATAATAAACATTCCGTCAAGTCGGGGATCGTCAACTGGTCAAACATGACGATTGGCTGGGATATCTGGGTAATTTTGCCACGTCTCAGGTGGATGGGTATCGAGATGATGACAAATGATGATAATTGGCATGCTGAGCACGACAAGGAGAAAGAATCTGATTCGTGCGCAAGATCTTCCAAGGTTTCAGTCGCTACCCATGGTCAGCAGTCTCCTTCCAGAAGTTCCAGCAAGCCACTGTCGTTTCAGGAGGTCCTTTACCGACCAGCGGCGAGGCTGGTTCCGACGCCTGCAGAAGCCACCCCGTTTTGGGAGTTCCATGACGAGACGCACACTTAAACGCCATCAATACTAGAGCCAGCCATTTCCCAGGCGCAGTTCCCAGTGCGCGTACAGAGATAGGTGATCAAGACAATGTCAAACTATCTATTTGGTGCCCAAAGGCTTGTGGGACCACCTGGGTCAAATCGGATGTAAGCCGGTATGCAACCCAGTTAGTAGATACCTCATTTGGTGCTGAGCTCTCACAGAATTATTGGTATCTGTCAAACTTGGGGAAGTCTCGAGTTGCCCCACAAGCATTTGGGCACTGAACGGGATGTGCCATCAACGTACTTCACACCTTGGTGCATGCCAGAAACTCTCCCAGAAAGTATCTACACGGGCTTTGGCTAAAACACAAGGAAGGCATCTTTGTCCGCATACCGCCTAATATTAGCGAGCGAGCAAGGCAACGAGGTTGTTCGCAGGCGCGATGGAATAAGCCTTACGACTCTGTCCCAATAGCTCAAGTCAATATCGCGGCGACTTAGTAACATGAAGAAAGATCTAATTACATGTAAATAGTTATGAGCACGCAGACTGCGAGGTTTTTGAATTCAATAAATTCCTTTGTTGGGTATGGTTGCAGCCAAGATCCTACCCCTCTCTAGATGGCTAGACGCTCGAACCTCATAGCGACAATTGTGCAGATTCACAAGAGTTATTCTGCGTTCATTGGATTAAATTCAACTAGATTCTAATTTTAAATACGAACGCCTTGGCTTGTGCCTTGACTTGTCTAACCTCTTATGTGAGCGTACCAAAACGCCTCGCCGAATGCTCGTATCACACCTACCTGTCTGACGATGTGACAATTATCTAGCAAGGTATTTACACCAGAGATGTGGTTAATGATATTCACTTGTTTTCCTGCTGACGCGCCAAGAAGTTCATGGCTGGTAACAAAGAAAGGCTCTCCCTCATGGTTTGCTGTCACATACCACGGAAAGCCTACCGGCGGTCAGTTCCGTCGTGCTCAAAGCGCAACTTGGTGCGCATCGCTAGCTCGTGCATGCCCAATCGCTCCACTCAGGTGGTGGTCATATCATGCAGCCGAATCTCATTTTCGTATTCTCGTGTCCCGTTTGGCTACGCGACGTTAAGAGGAACCACATGGCTAGGCGTGATGGCGGCATGCCCAGGCGGTTAAGCTAATAATCCCGGATCCCGGCTGTCGATGTTTTACGACAGAGCCAACCAGCTTGTGGTAATTGCCTTAGCCCGCCCCATGTTTTCTCACAAATATCACCGAAAGGGGATAGCTGATAAATAGTTACGACAGAACCAATCAGCGTTGATGCATGAATGTTGCCCTGTCGTTCAGCTGTGCGGCGACTGCCGAAGTGGGACTACGGCCATGTGTCTAAAACCAGTTATTGGGTGCATCGTAATAACGGGAGACTCCACCTACGTAGTTCAAATGCAATATCTCTGGATCACCCAAAAACGTCGGGTTCCGCGGCCTCCGCAGCCTCCACTGCCAATGGCTCAGACTGAAAACCATAGCAGTTGGAAATAGTGACATCGTCCTAATAATAGAGAGACATAGCTTACGTAGTACATGACGATTGATTTCCTGCATATTCTGAAACATGACATCTGCTATCTCTATTGGAAACGACGTAACAGGTGGGGCTCTACAACACCAGAGGTGTAAGTGATGACGGGACCTCGATATACGTCTACTTCACAAGACTTCATGGCTGAATTCATATTCCCCTGCCTACATCTTGAAGATTAAGAGCAATAAGACGTAGTCTGACAAATATTAATAGACCGAATAGAGTTTAGCACCAAGTCAAGACCAAACTACTGCAATATTATGCTCAGGCAGCCTGATTGATGTCAGTGGCTGAAGAAGCAAGGAAACCAAGTTACAATATTGAAAGGAACTAGTATTTAACAAATCGGTTAATTGGTAATGGCTATACCAAGATTTCTCAACTTGCCAATCAAACATATGTCCACACTTGTTCTGATCAGCCTGCCAATGGTTTGGGATACCCGGCCGAATTGACTCGAGAGGGGACGAGCCAACGCTTTCTGTTTTTTTTTTTCTTCGGGAACCCCTCATTCAATCTGACGACCACATTTTAAATCGACTACGGAACAGTGGAAAGTCGTTGTTGATCGCAATCGTATACATGCGATATTTCTTTCATTGATTCTACTAAGTGAGAGCTTCTTTCATTCCGAACGACGCAATAGCCTGGTCTGCCAAAGCCAAGGCCCCTGTGGAAATTCTGGATTTGGTCAGGCAGAGTGACGAGACCAATCTTGCCAACTGAGGCACCTTCCACGGGAGCCCCTTGAATGACACCAACCCTCTCTCTCGCGCCATCACCATCGATTCTAGGATATCGGCCATTTCCTGACTGTCCCAGATACCTTCTCTTCTCCGGATCGAACGCAACAAATTTACGCATCTCCACTGCATTTCGAAGTCGTTGCATGATGTGCACACCATCGTTATCGCTGGGAGCACATGTGCGTCGAAAGAAAAGACGGGATGCTGTTCAAAAATCTCGGAACGAATTAGAGACTCAACTGTCTGCAATACATTCACACATGCTTCTCGATCCAACTCCTCATCGGTTGACTTCATCTTTAAAAAGGTAGACCACATTGCCTGTCCAATTGACAGCATCATCATTTGATGTAGTTCCAGTTTCGGCATAGCCTGTTCATTAGCCCGGCTCTTGAAAAGATCAAAGTGGGCACTCCAATTAAGGTAAGCCTGCTCTAGAGCTAGGACTTGGAACTTATCATCTTCTGGAAGCTTGGAGTCGTCATCCCAGTAGGGAGGAGTTTCGCGGCCGTCATATTCTGGAGAATTCTTCCACGCCCGCTCAGCGATAAACATTCTTGCAGTATGCTCTGTTTCAATAGCGAAAAGTGATTTTGCTGCTTCAGTAGCAGAATCGAATGGCGAAATGGTTTTCTGGAATTCGATGACAGGCGCCGGATAGAAATACAGCTCGGGGATGATGTCCTCGCCCATGTAAATAGCCACGTCTTGGCCAAGTCGAGATAGCATGGTGGCAATGTCGTCGTAGAATTTGGACTTCTCTCTCAGCTCATCCTGCCAAGCACCATTCCGCGCGTCCAAGGAATCTGGAATGGACAGCTGTCGAATCGATGTAAGAAGTGCACATCCAGCTTGCAGGTGGCGAAGAGACTCCGAATAACGACCCAAGAGATTCTCGATGCAGATAAAGATCACACAGCAAGTGAGAATAACCTCCATATTTCTCTTGGATGGCGAGTGCGTAAACGATTCGATGTGGCGGATCGCTTGGTTGTACTGCTGAATGGAGAGTTCTTCCAAAGCTTGAAGAGATGGACCCCCCGTCGAGGTCCCTAGGAGTTGGGATTTGAAGTGCTTATGTGCACCGCCAAGAGCGCAAATAGCAAATTTAATAGGCTCCACGGCGTGGCCGAGGGGTAGAGCATGGATGTGCCAGAAATCCGTTGGTGTCAAAGCGGATGCCAGGTCTTGGATGGTACAGGTTCGAACGTGATGGAAGAGATCCATTTCCGTTGGTAGTTGACACGCATCGAATATCAATCTCGGAGGTAGTGAGGCCTGTGCGGCGGTTTGTTTGTGCCGTAGCACAAGCTCTGCAGTGTGGGTCGGGGAGTTGTTGATCATGGATTTCGGGGACTTGGATTTCGGTTTGCGAGTCAGGACGGTTTCATAGCCGTCGCACACATGGCCATCCTTTGTACACCTGCGACAGTGCGGCTTTTCTTCATCGCATTTTAGATGTCGGATTCTAAAAAACAATCAGCTACAACACCCCAATGTATTATCCATGGTCAACGAACTTGCTAGAGATAATGTTAGTCGGCGGTCATTCCAACCCGCGGGCGGGTCGGGTTTTGCATACCATGTAACACAGCCAGTTCTGACTCTGGGGGCCTTCGCGCGGGTCCATTTCGGGGGCTTGTCTTTTGCACTTGCCATGATTAATCTCGAGTTGGGTAGTTGGTGGCCTCCTGTGAGGGTTTTGAAGATAACATGGATGCCTTATATCAATGGGAGGTTTGTCGATTTACCGGAATCCTCTCTTAGTTGCATAAAGTCACACTGCCGCTTAACCAGACCTGGAGAGGCTGTGCAGTCAATGCGCGTCGGCGACCCCCCGGACCCGTCATGGCATGTAAGTAGTTGGTCTCGCCGCTGGGTAGTGTCTCACCAGCGCTCGGGCACTTTTGCGAACCCGCCGGCGTGGGCTGTGACTCGGAAGCTCTGCTTGACACATCAAGAGGCTGCCTCTGCCGCTTGACTCATGTTGTTACCACAAGGCAAGGACTTCTTGATTAGCGACGAGACCTTGCAAACCGAAACGGAGTGTAGCATCGACTCGTAATCAGCGTGTGGTGCTTGAGTTTGTTTCATCGAGTCTCCAGGCTTGCACAGCCACGGCCACAACTGGCGAACCTGGTCTGGTTCGACGATTGTGCACCCCACTCAAATACGGGGGCGTCAAAAGAACGGACGACGGTTTGCGCCGGAGGAATTGTTTCAAGTTTCAATTCCCTATTTATGCAGGAGCGGCCCTCTACAGCGGGACATAAAAGCGTATACAGCCCTAAGAGCGTGGTCTCGTTCCGTCTGCCCCCTCGGGTACACCGAAGCAACACAAGGCATGAGTTATTATAGTTGAGAGCTCATGTATCATACGGAATTCGCACAGTAGCTATGAGAGAACATGGCCTTGGAATACGACAAAATATTGTGTGTGGGACGGGCACAAGAGACGGCCAGGCACCCAACAACCCACCCATAGAAGTATTATGACTGTTGTTATGCCAGCACAATGGCGATGCGTCCGTAATGTAGACCATGGCGCGGATAAAAGACACTCAAAGAGAATGACGTAGACTAGCCTGACCGATGCTATCAATCAGCATGATCTGATCAAACTGGTCACAATACGACACAGCAAAGATTAGCCAAAAAGAATGCGACTTGAGCTTGCTAGAAAATCATACTGCTGAATACTCATGATAATATTCGAAGGTCATAATCGCCAATGAATCCGACCGCGATACCTCAACTCTTACTTGCAGCTCTCAATAACTGACTAATTTACCTTATCCAATGACCCCAATGCCTGTCGGAACAGCCTATAAGAGGCAGTCCGGGTCGAATGGGCTTACATCCTTGCTTACACATCTACTGGAATGCCCGCAAAGGCTTCCGCACCGTATGACCAAGGAACCCCAGCGCAATATCTACAATATTATGAACATCGTTTAAATATGAGCTTAGTTGGGCGGCCAAAAATTGACGGAGATTGTAAGATACTCTAAGATTCCAACTCTGGAAGATGGCTTATTGCTCTTGAAAGCTTTGTACTTTATAAAAAAAAAAGACCAAAAGGATACACGGATCCAAGACAGTGGATGACCAATTCCAACTTGCTTCAAAGGAGTTGTTATGGAGATGATCAAAATTGATTTGTATCAGCGCTACTGAAATAATTATTGTGAATGATCTAAGAGATTTCTTGCTTATCAGTGTCGCTGCGCTGGGCCTCAGAGTTTCCTTGCTTCTCAGTGTCGCTGTCTTCGGCCTCGTTTGCTCCAAATTTCCGGATGACCAACCAAGCTGGGAACAAAGACAATCCCCAAATTCCAAAATTGAAATAAGTGCTACCGACAGAAGCAAAGATGGGAATCGCGTTCAATCCATAACTGAGTGCTTGCCACGCTGATTCCGTACCTCTCAGCAGGGCGGACAAGCGGATCGTCTCTTGGGGGTTGGAAGATAGTTCTCCGATGATGAAGAAGGCGAAGTTGTAGTTGAGCTGGAATCCTGAAACAAGGAAGACAAAGACTCCAAAGGCTCGGCCAAATCCAGGATCATTCCAATCATACACTGGCTGCGTGCGGTGGAATTCCGTGACATTGACCGTGAGCCAGATCCACCATGCTCCCTGAAGGGTCATGATAACGGCAAAAGCCCACCGAGCTCGCTTCTTCAAACTGATTTGGCTTCGGTCCAGCCACAAGCCGAGAAGATTTCCAGCAATGACTGCGACGATTCCGGAGATGAATGAGCCGAGAGCTCTTGCTCGGACGCTGAACCAAAGTGCGATGTAGGTGAAAAAGACAGCTTCCGAATACACCGCCTGGCCAATCCACAGGATGAGAAGGAGAAATTCCGGTCGTAGGAAGGTTTTTGTAGTTGCCTTGAATTCTTTCCACGGGTTGTCGAAGATGGAGAGCTCCACCTTTTTACCATCTGATCGTTGAACCTGGGACGGGTTGTTGAGCAGCAACGCCACGAAAGGGCCACAGCATTGAAGCGCGATGAAAATCAGGTAGACGTTGTATGAAACCTTTCCAGCCTCGTCGCGATCCACATTCATACCCAGGTTGATGGCGCCACCTAGGATTTGACCAAGTCGAGTGAAGGTCAGCCAGTACGCCACCATTCTTCCTCTGTTCTTTGGCTCAGGATAAGTGATTCCGATGGCAGCTTCGGCCGCCCAGAAGATGCCAGCCGAAACACCACACAGGGCAGCGCCTAGAATGACCAGCCACTCAACACCGTACCGGTTGTTCAAGTATAAACCAGCGCTGTATGGTGCAAATCCAATCGTTCCCACAATCAGGGCGCCCTTGATGCCGATGTACTTGACGATGCTACTGGTCGCCCAACAAGATATCACCATGAGACAGAATGTGAGTGCATTGCCGGTGTTAACCAGATATGGCTTCTGGGCACCTCCTGCGCCTAGCGAATTCATCGCTCCCCATAGGCCAGGTGCGGCAAAGCTACAAATTCCGAGAATGGTCGCATTGTATGTAGGCGAACGATTCCACTTCACTATCCTTGCAGTGAGCAAATGGCCATGATAAGAAGATACTGTGCAAGTACGTACCGGGATGGTTTTCGGTTTCGACGACCCTTGCATCATCATGCGGGGTATCTTTATCGTCGGCCATGGTCCTGGGTGATCTACAAAGCAAGCAAGCCAGAAGTGCCTTGATTGAGTGTTCGATGACAGAATCAGTGATGCCCAAAACCTAAATGAAGACAATGCGCTCCGTTCAGATTGGTCAAGATACGGAAAACGACCAAATCTCTCCCAGAATGAATATAATTCTTCAGAGGCGACGCGCCCATAATTATACCAGGCGATCAACGTTGCGACCCCAGCAATGCACCTGCAGTGTTATCTTCGTTTGGTGCAATCACGCAATAGAACCCCGGCAGTCAAACATACCCACAATGCCTGCTTGGCATCTCAATGCAACGACTCATAGATGAGAGACCCCGCACATGTAATTACTTGATTCGTTCCCAAAAGGCGTGCTCTACCCAGCTGACTCGCCAAGAGATATCCTAATCCCGAACAGCTCTTACGCGGCACGCAGTAATCATATCTAGCGGTGTATCAGCGCAACCTCATGGGTAGATCACCTCGGCCATATTGTTAATTTCTAGCTAGACAGTCCCGAATCCTCGGACCCTGCGGATGCAAGTGCGTCCTTGGCGGTCGACACCATGCCATGAAGAGACAACAGCCCGCCAGCACGCCATCCGAACTATCGGTTTCCAGCTTTCGAAAGATAGGTGCCGAGTTCGTCAGTGTCTAACACGAGTCAAACAATCCCTCCGACCGCATATGCGTACGTCGTCTCTCGGAAATGATGACTGGAATTCCTCTAGCTGCAAAATATTAGAAGAGGGGGTAAGATAACTTCTCCTGTTAGTCACACCTTTTTTTGTCGCTTTGTAGGTAGAGATGTAAACAAAGAGTGCTTGTAGAATAACTAACACCAATGCATTTCTGCACATCAGTGAAATACTTTTTTACTTTACCCTGTCTTTTTTTCTTCAAGGCCGATTAAAGATTTGCCGTCAGTGAAAGCCGAAATCCAACATCTAGATTGCTATCTAGTCACGAAAAACATGCTCAAAATACATCTCCGTAGTTCAATTAACCCCCTCTATTTTTCGGCTGGCCACTTGTATTGAGATCCAGGATGATCATTGCTGAGTCTCCCATCCTTTGCAAAATCAGCGCCGAGGTAGGTCTCTCGCGTCGTCCTCCCCTCGGCCTCGGTAGCATCCCAAAACACACCGCGTTTCTTGAGCTCAGGTACCAAGTATTTGGCGTGATCTTCGAAGTCACCAGGCGTGATAGCATATGAAATGTTAAAACCATCGATGTCAGTCTCCCGTATCCAGCTCTCTAAGACGTCAGCGACAGTTTTGCCAGTTCCCACTGCTCGTGCGTGAGGGCCTCCTAAGGCAAGCTCTTGCGCAACTCGTGCCTTCGTCCACTTGATATTATCACTTCCTGGGATTGTCGCACTCCAGTTCTCTACCATGCTTTGCATAGCTGGCGGTCCGATGAACTTCAAGTCGTCGTCATCGGCAAAACCACTCAGATCAGTACCACTCCATCCTCCGAACAGGGCGAGCGACCCCTCCAAGTCAGCATATGAAAGATATTCCTCATACTTTTCTTGTGCTAGATCGTCTGTCTCGGCGAGTACGACATGGATTCCAGCGATGAGCTTGAGGCTTCGAGGATCACGGCCTTGTTCGACAGCTAGGCGTCGTAACTCATCGACCGTTCGCCGCACCGCTCCAAATTCCATTCCGGGGAGGAAAATAGCTTCGGCATGTTTAGCGGCAAATTTCTTTCCTGCCTTACTTGCACCGGCTTGAAAGATAAACGGGGTTCGCTGCCTCGACGGCTCGACTAGTGACGGACCGGCGACCTGGAAATATTTTCTATGTGGAAATTAGCTTCGGCAATGACAAGAGCCTCGTTTGAAGGTGCTCTCTATTTGCATACCCTTCATGATCAATATTTCGAACCCGGTCAGGATGGGTGTACTGCTTCTTCACCTCGTCGCGAACAACGGCATCATCCCTCCATGAGCCTTCGAGGAGCTTGTAAACGACCTCTAAAAACTCCTCTGCTATAGCATATCGCTCATCGTGTTCTATTTGTTCCTTAAGGCCCATGCTCCTAGCTGCACTCTCGAGGTAGCTAGTAACAATGTTCCAAGCGATGCGACCATTTGTAAGGTGGTCAAGGGTGGCATATTTTCGCGCCAGCAGGTACGGCGACTCATAGGTAGTAGAAGATGTAAGGCCGAAAGAAAGAGACTTCGTCACAGCAGCCATGGCGGCAATGGGCAACCTGGAATGACTTGTTAACTGATCACCCTAGATTTGGCGTCAATAGCACGACGGCCGGTGGCACTCACGAGGGGTCCGAAACCGGGAACTGTGCCGCGCCCGCCAAAATCGGTTTGATGTTCCTAGGCCCCTTGTACACATCATAGGGACCGAGAACATCTGCCAGGAATATTGCATGGAAGTTTCCCTCAAGAAGTTTGGCCAACTCAATCCAATAGCTAATATCGTTGTAGCGCGCGTTTTGATTTCGAGGATGCCTCCATAACCCTATACACAGCGGTATGAGTTCAACAATTCCATGGCACAGAATAAAAAGCAAAACATCAGGTTCAAGAGAGTATTTAAAGATATAAGTGATTACCTGGTGCTACAAAAGCAGGATTGCTCATAAAGAAAGCATTGAGGATCCATTTCTTGGATGGTGGTGATTTGGGGTGATTGCCCATTGTAAAATGAAGAGCTGGCAGCTGCAATCCAAAAGCTTCCCGAATCGACTTTGGAGTAGAGAACGGGGGAAATGCGAGCGAAATAGGTTCAGCTCTCTTGTCGAGGTGATGGTGGATGTCTTGATATTCATGACGGCAGCCAAGATGTGGAGTTTGCTGAGCACGTCATCACACCCTCATCTTCAGTCTTCAATAAACTATTGACCCATTCTACTGAATCAGGGATAGCCGGATTTACCAGGAATAGGACCGTCCAAATGGCCAGGCAGCTAATAAAGTGTGCAACACTACGTAGAAGATTCTGCGCTACAGTATAGGGTAATCGCTGGTTCTGATGAAACTAGGGAAGCGCCACGCATGAGAGCCAGACATACAGAAATCAGTTGGCGAAAGCATCTGACTAATAAGTCATGTAGACCAAGGAAAATGGGCTGGCTTTTCTTTTCTATCAATCGTTAACTTGTTGTTCTACAAGAAGTCTACTACGATCATTTAGGCGCGCTTGAACCAGATGGTCGTTATTTGTTGGGGAGGCGCTCCAGTGCACTACCATTTCTGGTGCCAAAGCACTAAAAGCTAGGGCCGTGTGCGCTGAAATTTAGGTGCTGAATTAGGTAGACTTCCGGCTATGACCACCTCAAGAATACGACAGTGAACGAACGGACTCATCGTGAGAAAAAAACAACAAACGGCAAAAAATATTACACACACACACACAGTGAGGTGTTGTAGCAATTGCACGTTTCGATCGTGCGACCTCCGGGTTATGAGCCCGGCTGGGATAAGTTAGTCGTGGCTCAAATCATATTGAGTTTGAGGTGATAACATACCGCGCTTCCACTGCGCCAAATTGCTTTAGCTGATTGGGAGTTGACTTCCATAATCCACTATATCAGCCCGCATCGGTGCCACATCCAGCTCAAGTTGATGAGTAAGCTGTGAGTCACACAATAGCATGTCGCCCATTTAAGGCCTCGGTCGTATTGCTCCAAGCACCCTCTTTGGGGGTCAACCCGATTTTGGTGTCTCGGTAACCAGGAGATCACGTTTATTTCTAACGATATTGCTTAATTCAATAGGCTTGCGATCGCTATAATAGTCATACTACAAGTACTTGATTTGATTTTGGGTTCTTGTTGATTTTGGTGACGTCTCTGCTAGCCCTGCGCGACACGGGTGCCACCTAAAGATCCGTAGATGGATAAAATACCGAAAGCCATAGCCGGGAAAGGCCAGCAGGTGGGCTTTTAAAGTAGAGGTAGAGTAGTTAATACGGGCACTTGAAATCCTTTTTATCTCATCAAGTAAAGGGTTATGGGGATTAAGGCTCTTAGTTTCTATATCTAACGATGGTTTGAGGGTCAGTCTGATACTTGATGATGAGAGGGACGACCTCTGAAGGCCCTCCGATGCCGGAGTTCTGGACTAGATGACCTGAATCCCGCTGACTCCTGCCGCAACTCAAAGAAATGCTCCAACGTCTTGAGATGACTTTATAATGTGAAGATTCTAGTTTGACCGTGCGGTTTTTGGAATCTTTTTCAACAATTCAAACTTTCTGAGCCGAATGGCAAGGTTCACCCTCCGGGTTATGAGCCTGGCCAAAATGACAAGTTAGTAATAGATCTTCGAGTTTAAATTCGCTTGAGGGCGAAAACAGGATATCAATTAGTAAAAAATGGCAAAAAGAAATCCTCATATTGAGGGTGTAGCAATTGCACGTTTCGATCGTGCGACCTCCGGGTTATGAGCCCGGCTAGGATAAGTTAGTCATTACTCGGGTTCGAATCGTAGTTCCAAGGTGACAACATACCGCGCTTCCACTGCGCCAAATTGCTTTTTAGTGGCTGAAAGTTGCCGCTTTATTTCAGAATATGTATCTCAACCAGCCCCTAGACGCGAAATCCCTGAACGTCCCCTCGGCCTTCATCAAGCTCATACATTTGTATCCACATCTCTGTGTGCTGTATATTATATCTTTAATACGTGAATTACTTTGATATACATCAAATGAACCCCTACAGGGGAAGACGCCTTACAATGACGAAATTCGAGATCACCTCATCGACGAGCCTTGGAGGAGAGTGGGGCCATGGCGATGACTCGGTCTCCAGCTTCGGAGAAGGACCGGGATTCGATAAGTTGTCCAATCCTCAGTCAAATAAGCACGGATAAGACTTCAATAGTGTCGAATAATTCAATTCCGACTGAAAGACCCATCATAGAAGATACTGCACGGGTCTTGGGCCCCGGGAGCTTGGAGGTCGAAAGAGCGGCTGGGACTGAAACAGTTTATGGGGCCCTGGGAGCTGCCCTCGACCTAACGGAGCTTTTGAAGAAGTCAAATAGCAGGCTCTGAATATGTAGTTTAATGCTTGCGCCTGTTGCGGCGCCGATCTTGGAGGTAATGTTGCTGAGCACGCTGCTTCTGGCCGACGAGCAGAGCCTGACGATTCCCTGATTCGATGTATTGAACGACATGCGCCAAGGAGACACGGATGAGAAAATGCAGAGGTGTCAAGGTATAATAAAATCAACCAATGAGTAAAACTAAACTCCTGATGGCTGGGATTGATCCGGTGATCTTCTCTTCTTGGCTACATTGGGTCGTTGCCGCCGCCGCCGTTGGGTTCAGGGACATTATCGTTGTCGCTGCTGACAACCAAGAGATTATCTACCGCCCATCTGCCTATCATTGAATTGAATTAAATCGTGGTTTGCCCCAAAGTCCTAAACCTGGAGCCTGGCTCGGCTGGGCGTGCCGCTATTGCGGCGGCTGCCAGAGTGGATATCATTGCGATTGTGACCGCAGCTATGAGGGCTCCGGCTGTGTGTTTGGGTGCATCTCTTCAAAGAATGAAGACGCTAGCACTGCTGATACTCCTGAAAGTTCTGTGCCTCCCTGCTTCTGTCCGGTCTCCCCCCTGTTTCCCAGCGGCCAACGCTTGTATCCCGTTTCGAGTTCTGCATCGACGGCGAGCCACCTGACAGCCATATGCGCAAATATCACATATGGCAATATGAATGGAGATGTTCCAGGGACTGATTTGCATCGAGCCTCCAAGGTGCATATTTAGCTATATCATTGATGTTTAAATATATTTAGGATGTTAAATTGCAATAAAGTTATTGTGTTGAGTCAGAGGAGGGGGCAAACTTAGATGAGCAAACGACGGGAATCTTGCAAAGGTTAATATTTTGGAATCTTTCAGATACAAAACAGATCATTGATGCCACATCATCGTCTACCACATCGCCCTGGTCATCAGGACGCAATGGATTTTCAGTCTCCCCATTCAGCTGTCATAGGTGGCCTTGAATCCCCATGTAGGTCCTTTCCATGGGCTTCAATCCATCCAGAGATTCGCTTGCTCATCTTAGAATATGTCATCACAGAATGCCATGGCAAAATGGGAGATGACCAGAATGCAAAGCCCACCAGTCTCGCCTCTTTCGCCAGCGTGTGCCGAGATTGGCAATGCTTCTTTGAGAAACATACCTTCCGACGACTTGATCTCGACGATTCGGCTCTACCATCCTTCACTAAATTAATGAAAGGAAAGAACATTATCAGGTTGAATTATATCAGACATTTCTGGTTGCGTATTAAGTTGTCTGGATATACCTGTCTAAGCTGCCGCAAGCCAGAGAGCCCAATAACAATTACTAGGTAATTTTGCTTTTCCTTGATATTTAACCTAAATCCTTACTAAATCTACAACAGAAATAACCGGATCTTCACCTCTTCCTTGACACGCTTGCTCAAAGTCCTCTCGCTTTGGGAGTCAAACCAAAGTGGAGGGCTGGCATTAGAGATCAATGCTCACTCACCTAGCGATACCAATCACTGTTTTCGAAATGTGTTGGAATTGGAGCGGCAAAATCACTTCCATTTAGAGGAGGATTTGCAACGATCTCCTAGTTTTGTGGAATACACGACGCAAAGACGTATCGAAATCAGAGCAACACCAAATGATCACGCACTGAAACGCAATGATGGAGCCGCAGAAAGGTTCCAGGGTACTCCTCTCGAACTTATGCCACGGCGAACTCTTCAGGCAACTCCTATCGTGAAGAGCTTTTGTCTACGGCCACATTTCTTTAGAGGCATTGCGCTTCATACGCTCGCAAAACTTTTCCAAGATAGTCTTATAAACGTTGTCTCTTTTCGCTTTGAAAGGTGGACGGCGATTACAATTGACCTGGAGTATGATTTCTTCGATGGTAAGAGAAGCCTGCATGTTCCTATCAATTAGCGTGCAAGCATTACTAACAATATGAGTATAGGTTTTCAAAAGTTTCTGATCCCTGCATTCCCTCCCAGCCTCGAACGATTTTACTTCAACCAGTGGAAAAGATGGAAGTCGAAGTATAAAAGTATTCCTGATCACACAGATATTTGCGAATATGTCACGCAAGCCATGGTGGCGTCATGTTTTCAACTGACTGAGCTCTGCCCTCCTCGGCAAGTCAATACTCGGAAGTTCTTGGCTCAACTCAGCCGAGCTAAGACAACGCTGGGTGAGAGACCCAAGCTAGAGCTACTCTGCCTTAAGTCTAGGAGGCTGCGTCCTTCCGCTAGCCGGGAGTATTTCACAGACATATTAGTGCTAGCAGCCGGAGCGGCTAGAGCGATGCCCAGATTACGCATTTTAGAACTATGGAATGCCGGTTCCGGGTATGGGTTCTTTTTTAGATATACCTCGTCTCCACATCAAGCCACGATCATATGGAGAAGCACTCACAGGGCCATGGTTCTATCAGTCGCTGTTATTGAAGCCTGGACTAAAGTGGCTTCAGAGCGTGGAGTCCAGCTGTTGGTGGAGACAGACCAGTTTCAGGGGGCCGGGCAAGAGTCCACTCTCGTCAACAAGATAACTATTTTCCGACACCTTGTGCTAGGCAGATTAGCTGTTGACCCAGTCACTCTCGCCCAACTTGAGACCCGGCGACGCCTGGGAGCGATTCCGTAGAGCTTCACAGTTATTGTTCTTACATCAGAGGACTTCGTTATTCAACGCATTATGCTGATCAATTAAATCCGATGGTATGACATCAGAGACAACCAATCTGTCTACCTTGCTGTGCTCAAAACCTTCTGTATTGATCTCAATAACTGAGTAACTAGGTTGAGCTAATAGTTAAGGTAGAATGTCCTGTTGAAGGCAGGCTGTTGTTGATGGCTGTGCTGACCAAAGCAAGGAATATAGTAACGTCTTGCATCTTAAAAGCCCAAAGACCATTGGTAAACTATTATTGGTGATTTGCTTTTGTTGATTCGGTGGTATCTATGTTAGTATTGTGTGAGGTAGATTTCGTAAATTAGTAAAGATTGACACCTGAGCTGTAAGAGTTACTAGGGATATTTAAGGTAAGCCCAATCTATTTGTTGGTAAGGCATCTCCTCATGCCTGAAAGAATTTTGCGGACAGACCTGGAGTTAAATTTATTGTCATCCAGTAGCTCATACTCTCCTGCAAGTACAGCCTCCAAAATGCAAATATGGAGGAGGATCAAAAGCTTGTATTTAGAAACAGTATAAACGAATAGGATAGTGATATTAACTGTGGTAGTTCGTTATCCTCTTGAACTTGTAATCTAAAGTTTTCGATATATTGTATTTAAGCCTATTCTTTCACTTCAAGTGCAAAATTAAGTGGCGCTGTGTACATCTTACCTCCATTTGTCCTTAACTCTTGCTAGTCGATATTTAAGGCGTAGCTGAGCCGATATAGCATCACTCAGTTCAAAAAGACGAATAGATAGTTAAAGCTATTTCCAATCAATAGAAATGTTGAATTTCAGTTTACCTACAGTCATATTTTGGTACCTATGGCAGGTTCCTCTTATATGAACTTGGGAACCACTCCGGGGCCTGCCAGTCTGTATCACCCTTCAATTCTGCTAAGATCGCATCCGTAATAACAGAAGCACAAGCAAAACAGCGGCCCATGCCCTCTCCATTAAATCCAACGGCGACAAACTCCCCTCTGCGCTCAGGTACTGGCCGACCGACGATACTTGCGCCAGATTTGGTAAACCCCTGAACTCCTTGCCAGTCATACGAAACATCTTTCTCAGACGTGAGATTTCTGAATTTGTTGGGGTATGCAGACTCGAGGAAAGAAAACATCTCTTCCCGGATACCATTGTTGGTGTCCAGTGTCAATGTGTCGTTGTAATGGCCGATGCGCTCTGCCTTCCACAGGCCATAAAGGAAAGGCCCATTATTGGGGCGCTGTAACATCCAGTGGAAACATTCGCGGTAGCCCAATCCATATGACATTACTGGGGTAGGTTCTGCAACGTTTGGCTGCACGCCCAGCATGTGTGCCGAGCAACCAAAAACGCCATCGGCATTTTGCAGGGCGGGAACGAGGTGGGTGGCGTAGCCGTTGGTGGCGTGCAGAATAGTTCGGGCACGAACTTGACCCTTGCTGGTAGTTATAGTATAACTGATCTCATTGGATTCGTCATAGTCCACCTTCCAGACTGGAGTGTAGGGGTGGAGGGTAAGATGCTTCATTCGGTCAAGCGCCTGCTTCAGTAAGACCGCGATGAACTTCCTTGGGTAGATTGTTCCACAATTGTCCAAGCAGGCTCCTCCGAATTTGGCCATGGACGGAGACATGTCAATTCTCTGTGCACGAAAAGGTTAGCTTCATTCATGAAAATATGTTGCTCGGACAACTAATGTACAGACCATTGCCACTTCGTCGCCATCGATCACGTAGCCCTCTGTCTTCAAACCATGTTCACGACTAAAACGAAGATCTTCGATGAATGCCTCACGCTCTTCCTGGCTATGAAAGACGACAATGGTGCCTGATAAACTCAAGTCAATCGCCTCAGCACAGCCTAGCTTTTCGATAGCGGCCAACATCATCTCCCGGTTCGTTCTTGTGAATTGGCGGATGCGAACCGCTTCCTCAACTCCTAAATTAGCCGTTAGGGCACGGACATCGTATGCCTCAGGTCGACCGATCAATCCGCCATTGCGGCCAGTGGCTCCCGTACACAATCCGCGGGCATCAAAGAGAGCGACCTTGAGATGCGGAGCGCGCTGGGAGAAATTGAAGGCAGTGGATGCTCCAGTAATACCTGACCCAATGATAGCGACGTCAACAGTCTGTGGGGGCTGCACATTGATCCACTCATTTTCAAACTCGATAGGGAAGTTTTTGATCCAATAACTGAGCGAATTTTGAGAAGTTTCCGGGAACTCCGCTGGGTTTGGGGCCTTTGTTTTCTGGACCTCCGCGATACTCAGCTGACTCGGGCCCGACCAGTTCTCGTTTTCCATCCAGGTAGTCATTGTGAGCGTGCGGGTGTAAGGAAGGTTAAGTTGTATGAATGATGTGCTGCCTGCTGGCCTGAGATAGAATCACTAAAATGAAGTAGCGTTGTGAATGAGCATGATTGAATGCAATACTCTATATATGACTTAGCGCAAGCTTGTAAAGTGCCGAAACGATGGCCGCCGGGAGAGTTGGGATTGAATTGGCCGCCGGCTTGTTGATTACTCGTCACGTAGCCCCTATCTGGAGTGGAGCATCGGTAGGTACGTACCTATGCAGATTGTCATTCCTGGTTAGCGGATGGGCCCTCAAGAAAATTGGCCGGTGGAAGTACTCCCGTACAATGCCGACTTCCCAACTACGCGCGGAAAGAATGAGCGACCAAACAAAAATCGCATCTGTGATTCATGTGGGGAAGTTGCTATCGCGAGAGATTGATGGTGTCTACCCCATTGTCTTATTAACTTTCAAGAATTCCCATTCTACAGCGGACTCCAGTCTCAACATTAAAACGCCCTCGTGCTATGCTTTATTCTCAAAGAAAGTACAATTTTCAAGTACGCATCATGGATCGATCCCACCTCCTCTCCCGTCTGAACCCCCAACCTACCACTCTCGTGGTCCCCGGTTTGGGGAATCTCAAAGGCTGGGTCTATCCCAATGGCGTCAGAGAGTTCTATTCTATACCTTTTGGTGTATTTGAGAAAAACTGGTCCCCGGCGACTTTGGTAACTTCCTGGCCCGATGGGTTTCATGATGGTTCAAAGATTGGGTAATAAACAGCCTTTCAACTATGCAGCATATTATTAATAAGACCTAGTCCTATCGCACTGCAAGGATTCGGCTTGGATGAGTTACCAGCCGACCCCTGGGAGATGGTTTCAGAACACGATACCACCCCTGCTAAGGGATATCCATACCTGAATAAACCAGATATGGCGGATGGCAGCCGTTGTCTTTCAATTAACCTGGTTATTCCTCCTGAAACCACTTCGGTTGAGTTACTTCCCACATTGACGTGGATACATGGAGGAAGTCTCCGTTACGGCGCTTCGACAATACCGACCTATAATGGTGTCCGCATCGTCTCTGAGTCTATCAGAAAAGGCAAGCCAGTTGTGTTTGCGAGCATGAACTATCGTCTTGGTTTGTTTGGTTTCTTGGCCTCAAAGGATATTGCAGACGATCTTGCCAAAGATGGCCACCAAGGCAATGGCAACTTCGGCCTCCGAGATCAACGACTCGCGTTCGACTGGATTCATAAATATATCCACTTATTTGGAGGTGATGCCGACAACATGACAGTTTTTGGAGAGTCTGCAGGTGGCATGTCCGTCGGATACCACCTAATGTCAAACTCCCCTCGAAATTCCGTCGGGCCATCCAGATGTCAGGCGACTCTCTAAGCTTTCGGACTTTCTCAGCTGAGGAGCATGAAATCCTTTACGAAAAACTCCTGCGTCATCTTGGCATCTCACTGGAAGCACCAGATCGTCTTCAACAGCTCCAGGCGTTACCAGACACGACGATAGCTGGCGCCTCTCAAGCAGTTCTGCTTACTTTTGAGGGTCCTCCTTCTGTTTGCCATGATGGATGGTTTTTTTCACAAAAGCCCTCTATGGAAAATATACCACCTCCGCCTAAGTGGCTTGAAGGGTGGATGATCGGCGCGGTCAGAAACGAAGGAATGATATACCGAGACGAGCTAGAGGTTTTAACTAATCAGCAGATCGTTGGATATTTGCGGCGCCATCTTTCAGAAGAAGACACTAATGATATCTGCAAGAACTACGACATTAATTGCGCCGTGTCGCCACCCCAGCTGCTCCAAAACTTGGAAGAATTTGTCGGAGACGTCATGTTTCGATACCCCGTCTGGTTGAGTGCACAGGCAGCAGCTACTAGTGATACGCCGACGTATGTGTATCATTTTGACCAGCACAACTTCGTCCGCAATGCATACTACGGAGAGTGTTATCACGCGCTCGACTTGATCTACTATTTTCTCACCACGTATGAGATTATGTCATCTGAAGAACAAATTTTGGCGGATCAGATGTATGATGCTTTGATACAATTCACCAATGGGGGGGAGCCTTGGGAACGTTATGACGAAACTCGACGAGTGCGGCGATGGGGCCCTTCGGGAGCTGTTCAACTCTTAACCGAAAAGGATGACGAGGCGGCCTCTGGGAGGAACTATTCTATGATGCAGAGGTGGAAAGAACAAGGTATTAGTGAAGCCGTTTATCAAGTTGTTGAGGAATTGGTCATGAGTCGAGACAGGTTGTTTGATCGTACATACGAATAGTCGAGTGTAGTGTGTTAGAGAATTCAGATTCACGGGGATTTTGTTGATTTAAGTGTTCTTCTGTGTTTTAATATTAATCATTGAGCCTACTTCTAGCAGCCTTTACGATAGATTGGCTGTTTAGATGGTGGATATCTTGGTATTGTGTTCCGCGAATCCGAGTTTGTCCCCGATGAATGCATCTTTAATATTGTTTTTAATCAACTACATCTTTACTCAAACTTATTTTCATATCTAAGACGTATCTCTTATCACACTGAAGAAGCGCCACTTCTACTCTGTCTTCTGGGTCTTGATTAGAGACGCTTCTTGGCGGATTTTCGATGCCTTGCTAACACTGAAAATCGCGATTCAGATTACCCCGTAGCAGAAGATGAGCCGCCTGAACACCATGGTGGGTATGGTTTGACAATAGGTGAACAGGAACTCCAAGGAACAGAGAAATGTAATGGAATAAATTATATCTCCTAGATTGTGTGCATTATCTCTTGAACCTGATTTGGTCGAGTCCGGGGCTTTCAGACCTTCTGGTATATATTTTGGGGTTCACGGACACCATCACTAAATTACTTGTCAAGTATCGGCGGCCATCAACTGATCTCGAGGGTTAAATGTGTGAACTATCCATTCGGTGTAGCGTTTTGAGATTCGCATATTCAGTATTTAAATCATATTGTATGTGGTGCTTTATGATCTTTTAACGTGGCTGCTAATTCCCGGCTACAGCGCTGAAAATAATGAGGTATTCAGTATCAGTGTCACGGGCGAAGGAAATTTGGAATAATCCTATTAATATCCGTTGTAAAGAGCCTTTTGTATGATTCCAAATCTAATTAACTAGATGGGAGCTGCAGACACATTACAACAAGAGAAAGTCACATGTATGTGTGCACATGGAACAGATGTCATGCCTTATAATCGTCTGTTCGTCCAAGGGCCCTGTCGATGGTTCTCAACAAACCAAGTACTTTTTCTTCGGAGTGGCGAAGTCCCATGAGCTGAAGACAAACTGGCGCATCTTGGTATCTTTCCGGAGAATCTAAGCCATCATTAGCGTTTATATGTCCACTCAAAGCGTAAGAGTTCTCACATGTTTCGAAATTCCTCAGATCATAATCCGACAATGGTGTGAACTGAGTAGGCTTCCTGTCTAGACGTGGATTCACAAATCCCACGGGAATTGTGGCACACGTCCAGTCGAGAACATTTGAAATAGCTTCGTATGTTAAGTACTCCATGGTCCCATGTGGAGGAGCTACCGTCCCCCCGGATGGCAAGATGATGGCATCAATGGGTTTCCCGCTTTTGGTCAAACGCGCCGTATCCAGGACTAGGTCTAAGTATTTCTGGCGGATAATATCAAGCTCCTTGGAACACTCCTTGTACTCTGATACGGTAAGTGCTTTGTCCGAGGAGGGAAGTGCAAATTCTTTAATTAGCGGCTCTCCAGAGGATGCAATGATTTCCCGTACTTCATTGCCGCCTGTCGCGTGTAAGATACGAAGAGCAAGTTTCAAGAACTCGACCCCATCGAATGGACGAATGTCAATGACCTGATGGCCGGCCTTGACCAGTGCATGCCGGACGTCCTGCATACATCGAAGGATAGGAGGGTTCGGAAGAACAACGTTGTCATGCGCCATGAAGCCGAAGCATAGTTTGTGCTTGGAACCCAACCCTTCATGGTATAACGAATCGGACCAAGGGATTCTCAGAATTTGATGATCTTTCATCCAAGGCTCCATGGACAGGATTGTTTTGGTGTAAAGCTCCAAGCCATCTAGAGTCCGTGACATGGGCCCGGCAACCCCTTTGATCAACGAATCGCCAGCGGTTCTGTCTGCTCGGTGTAATGGCAGGCGGCCAGTTGTTGGACAGAGACCGTAGATACCATTAAAGTTGGCAGGAGTCCGTATAGATCCAGCAATGTCGGTACCAACTCCCAGAGGGCTTCCACCCAGAGATACCAGTGCTCCTTCACCGCCACTAGAACCTCCGGCTGATAAAGATGTGTTCCAGGGAGTTGAGGTGCGGCCGAATATGAAGTTGACACATTCCCCCGACATCAAGGTCTGAGGAACATTTGTTTTGCAATAAAACACGGCACCAGCCTCGGAGAGAAAGTCGACCAGGCTGTCGTTCTTCGGCTGGAGTTGTCCAATCCATGCGACATACCCAAGAGTGGACTCCACACCAGTCATATGTAATACATCCTTAAGGCTTATAGGTAGCCCGTGGAGTGGACCAACCACTCGCCCAGTAGCTCGGAGTATTTCGTCTAGTTCACGAGCCCGTGTCAAGCCACTCTCGAACAAGACCTCAGCCAAAGGATTGACAAGCTCATGTGCAATGACGGTGCGTGCTATGAAGGCCCTCAACACCTGTTCTGCCGTCCAGGTCCGCTTGGCGATGTTTCTCAGAATGAGGCTTGGAATCGTTTCGGTGATGTTGATTTGCTCGTCTGTCAGCAATTCGCTCTCAAGAGGCAAATACTTGACATTTGTTCTCCCTGCCTGCACCAGTCCCGCTGTATTAAGCCCCCACGCCTGCACAGCGTTGTCGCGGTCCTCTCGTTTAAGTCGGGCCTTCACTTCCCAAGCCATCGTTTCCTGGGGCTTTGGTGATAGTTCGATAACCATTGTCGTTGAATGTTGGCTGCCTCTTGGATGCCGCAGAAACAAACCAAACCGTCCCTCTGCAAAAAGTTTGGCCTTTAGTAGTGAGAAGAGGGCAGACTCAGGCATGTGTCCGGAAATCGCGGCCATATTCAGTTGCCCCACATGGTGGCGACCTGAGAATGCACCGGCGGAACAATTTGTGTGTCCCTTATCAGCGGCGATTTATGATATACGTCAATACAACAGGATAAGCCTGTCAAAATAACCCGGTATCAAGTGGACCGACAGAGTTTTCAAATCATAGGCTGGTTGTTTGAGCGCGCAGTTAGTCTTTAGATTAGCTCACCGGGCCTTCGGGCAACGGGCTTGAATATCCAGATTTTCTAAAATAACGAACCTGATCAAATTTATCTTGGGTAGAACTAAGTGACTTATTTCTTTTTTACTTTCGCATAGAAAACCCTTATCCAGACCGATTTGTTGTGTATCTGACTCAAACATTTCAAGGTGACATGATGATAGAATGAGTAGTTGAAAACCGATCAACGTAGTCAGGGACATGGCATAAACTTTTACATGTAGTCTTACAGACATGCTCTTCATCATACTTTGCCTGAGGTTTTGGATGCATGAGTTCTTCGATGTCACGTTCAGTCAGTCAACATACTCATGGGATTCTCTACTGTGTTTTACAACAGGCGAATCTCCCCGGATCTCAATAAACCATAGATAGAAATAACATTGATTTTGAGCTACGGTTGAATAAAAAAAAAAGAAAAAAAAAAGAAGGGTTTTCTCAGATTGGTAGGGAAACTTGGTGTTCGATCGTATTGAAATTCCGACAGCTAACATCTAGGATGTTACAGACCTCGATACTTGCAACAAGAATCTACTCTAAAAACGATTTGTTGATAAACACACCTGAATCAAGAAGCTCTGCGGTTGGAGCCCACAAAAAGTCTCCTAACTACTACTGAGTGAAGCCCCTTGAGATTGCATTCGCCAAGTTTCCACTGCACGCAAGTCAAGACCCGGATAGTTCTTTCCCAGTGTAAACCAGCCAAGGATGGAAGCAACCATAGCTCCAAGAGCAACAACCCAATTATAGTTGAAGGTGTCGATATCCCAATTCTTGGACAAAGGGAATGACTCCATAATGGTCATGTAGATTAGGGACAAGAGCGCCCATAAATGAATCGGCATGCTGAATTTTCCGTAGTTGAATGGTCCAGGAACAAAACGATCACCAGCGAACAGCCGTAAGCATATTGGCAAGGCCATGTTCATAAGGCCAGCAATCACGGCCAGCGAGAAAATGATGGACGCAGCGGTGTTTGACAGGCCAAACAAGAGGACCAGCAGACCGCCACCTACAAGGCTTAGCTCAGCGGCGATGGGTACGTTGGTTGTCTCATTAACGTGTGCGAACGTCTTTGAGAAGGGGAGACCTCCATCACGCGCGAAGGCTGCAACTTGACAAGACGCTGTCAGGAGATACGATGAGCCCCCAATAATACCATTGCTGATAATGATGAGAAGAAAGACGCAACCAATTTGAGAGCCCCAGTGGTCTATAATGAGAGTATAGAGTGGCAATCCACTGAAGATGTTACGTTAGTCTTTTAGCTATACAATCAAGCCAAGTTCTGGGTAGGAAATCTTTACGTACGTAGGATCCATTGCGGCGGCTTCAATGTCTGTCAAACAGAATGCAATGACTACACAACTGAGAATTCCCATGATAGAGATTGTTGCGTATGTTTGAAGACAAGCTCTAGGGCAAACTTCCCGCGCGTTGTGTGTATCCTCGGCAACATAGGTGGGAGAATTCCATCCTGTGATGACCCAAACGGCGCCGAAAAATGACATTGGCACCGCAACGGGGTTTTCCCAGTCGGAGAAGTTGTCGTATCGGCCGAAAACATCTGCAGCGCTCGCAAAGGGTCGGGACTGGACAGAGTGGCTGGTCGGAAGGGCAACTAAGAAGATGATAGTTGATAGGATAACGATGGCAGCTAGCTTTAGTGTCAGTATTCATGTAGAAGCTTTGCTAAATCCAAGGTATAGTCACAATTTATTATATAAATCATGGCAATGTTTTCCATATGAAAGAAAGTGGTAGTTGCCCACAAGAGTAGGACAGCCATCGAGATGCCCATTACTTCGGCATTGGTTGGCACCCATTCTGGTTGTAGAATGGGAATGATGTAGGCTAGGGTCGTTCCACAAGCGAAAGCGAAGCTTGCCAAGCCTGTAATAATTTGCATAACAGTTGTCCAACCTGAAATGAACGAGAGAGGTCGTGAAAACGCTGGTGGAGCGAGTGCGGCTGTCCACCAGTAGTTTGCACCATTGATTGGCATGGATGAACAAAGTTCTGCAATGGCTAAAGGTTGAGGGAGGAAGATGATGGCCGGAATGCACCATCCCCTAAGTTCACAGTCAGCGTTTTCGATCATAGAAAGGATTGCTAAGACTCTATACCATGTGAGACCCCAATAACCGCCATATGTTATTTGATAAGTCGAAATAATCAGGATACCGCTCAACGGCCTGTCTGAGAGTCAGCAACGCACTGGTGTTGATAACGGAAAACTAACGAGGCCACTGCGAGCACTAAGGCAAAGTTGCCTAGACCCTTAAAGACTCGTCGGTAAGACTGATTATATCCGAGATCTTCAATGATGCCGTCTTCAAAGCTGCCAGCTGTTGCTGGCCTGGTCTCCTCCAGGCTTTTGGGAGATGATTTGTTGGAGTCCATGGTGCTTGAATTGCAAATCGTTGGAGAGTGTGAAAAGGTGAAAACCGACCGATTTGTGTTCAGTGAGATGCAGAGATGGTTGCTTTATGCCTTTCGACCCAATCGAGATGGGATTGGATATCAGCAATTAGATTGCCATGGTTCGCGATTAACTCGACGGGCGCACCTTTACGCGCATCCAGGATTCCGGGCGCCAGGCCTCCCCCCCAACATTTTTATCCAAATTGGCCGGCGGGGCTTTTCTCACCAACTTAGCGTGTGGAGATAATCCACTCGTAGATAAGCCCAGAACATGGACCTGCTATACTGCCTTAACTCCGAAAAATCAGAGTGTCGCTTATCCCGTCTACTCGGTAGTTTATGTATAGTTGGTAGACATCGCATCGAAGGATGGATTATAAAAGCTCTACCAGTAATTGATCTCAGTAATATAATCTGTCACCAATTCAGCGGCCTTGCGGTTTACCTACCTTAACTCATTGCGATACATTCTTTCTGTGTATCCCATACAATTACTTTCAGTCAAGCAAACGCCAAAATGCCTATTAAAGTCTTTAAAAATATTGGTGCTTACCCTAAAAAGTGTGCTGAGGGACCTTCTCATCACACTGACATCGCTGGTTCGAAGTAAGCCTTGATCCAACTCTTCAATGATATCTTTTGCTGGACACGCTGACAGGTGTGTGCAGACTGTCAACTGATGTCATGCTAGTTTTTGGTATCTGGGTCTTGGACGATATGGATGAACCATTGCCAGAAACAGCTGTGTCCTGTGATGAGACAAAGCATATGCTGACTGGCGTAATGGAGTTCAAGGACTGTGATTCAGGAACGACGTATGTTGCAGAACGGGGATCCATAATATGGCTGCCTCGAGGATCCAATGTGCAGGTACTTCGCACAAAAGACTTCAGTGCCCATTGGACTGCTATGAAAGAGGCAACTAAGTGTGATACAAACGAGCAATAAATGCCCCGGGATGATATGATTGATATGCAGTTATCAAATGCAATGAAATGGAATCAGTACTTGATTCAGACTTGTGCTAGCAAATCACGCGATGTGCGAAGATGATTTTAAGACTCTGTCTCAGATTCTATCCCTACTCTTCCTAACATTGATGTGAAATGTATTTCTCGATGAGTCAAATGACAAGAGTTGCACAATATTGAATGACACTTTACAGACAGAACATGGAGTTTCCCACCAAAATTCCCATCGCTTCCACTGCTCAAGTCAAATAATAATTGCTGCAGCAATGAAGCTACGCTGAATCTTAGTTCGGCGACGATTACTAAGGCCTTGGAGATTTTGAGTTTATCTTTAAATGAGGGATTGGTATCTGAATAAGCCGGATATTGCTCATTGCGTACAAGTACAGATTCTTTTACTTCATCCATTTACAATTCCCAAAGACTTCCTGCGCGAATGCATAGAATGAGTCGAGAAGCTGGTCGATGTGCTTTTCCTCGTGAGTCAGGTTCAACGACACAAAACCACGTTTGCCCATATATACTCCTCGGCTAAGCATGTAGAAAAAAAGGCAATCTCTCAGACGTGCCTGAGCTGGACCACTGAAGCGAACTCCGACCATGCTGCCCATCCCACTGGCCTCAATCAGCTGGGTATTGTAGTCTTTCATTGCGGAGTTGATGCCGTCTCTGACTTTGTCACCCAGACTATTTGCCTTACTGATCTTCTCCTTCGTCAAGATTTTCGCCGCAGCAACACCCGCGGCCATGGTGAAGACGTTATTGTTGTAAGTTCCGGAGTGATGTATCGGCGAGCTGTGCTTAGGATCGAGTGCTTCCATAACTTCAACGAGACCACCAAATGCACCAAAAGACGGACCACCTCCAATGTACTTTCCAAGAGTTGTAAGATCAGGATAGACTTCGAAATATCCCTGAAGACCATTAATGTGTAATCTCGAAGTGACGACCTCGTCGAATATCAATAAAGCCTTATGCTTCGTTGCCGCATCACGAAGGAATTGGAGGAATGCTTTGGTGGCAACTGAGACACCGCCTGCACCTTGCATGGGCTCGACAATGATGGCAGCTATCTCGTCGCTGAGGAGTGAGCGCGTATACTCTATGTCGTTGAATCGGCCAAGAACAAAATCGTGCGGGATAGTTGTAGGAGAAGGGTTCGAATCAAATTGGATAAATCCACCATGATAACCATTTTCAAACGCCAAGATCTGACATTATGCCATGTTAATATGATTTGTTCAATGTAGTCAAATTTGAATTCACACACCTTCTTTTTCTTAGTAACATGGGTGGCCAGCGCCAGTGCCATCGTGTTGGCTTCCGACCCAGAGTTGCAGAATCGGACTTTTGCGATACTCCGGAAGCGGTCCTTGATTGAATGTGCAAGAGCCACCTCGTCATTCCCCGGACCACCAAGATTGATTCCGCGGTTCATGGCTTCTTGAATTGCTGCGAGAATTTTCGGGTTGGAGTGGCCAAACATGGCTGCGGAATATTCGGAGACGCAGTCGAGGTACTCTGCTCCATCTGCAGATGTCACATAACAATCCCGTCCAGAGACTAGAGACAACGGAAATGGATCGTAATGTAACACCGATCGAGTATTCCCTCCAGGCATAACCTCAGTTGCTGCATTGAATCGATCTCGAGACTTGGGGTTTTTCTGAATGAAGTCATTAAGAACACGGTTGTATAACGTGTCCAGCTTAGGTAGCCAAGAAACGTTCGTGTCCATGAGAGTTGTAGGTATGCGAGCGGCTTGTTCGACATAAAATGCTGACAGGCCCTTGCTGCTCACACGGATTGTGCGAGAACCTTTAGGCAGCCAGAGAACACTCCCAGCCCCGACTTGGAACTCTTCTCCAGTTTGAACCACCTTCCAGGTTGATTCACCTATTGTATGATAAGTATAGATTCCCATATTTTATAAAGCATGAATTACCTGATATGATGTACTTGACCTCGTCTGTCTCGGGCTCGAAAATAACATCGTTGTGATCCAAGTCATCTGCATTCCAGATTCCCAACATCAAGGGAGCCACCGAGCCTGGACTAATAATCGCAGATATTGTTAGAGATTACAAATAAAATAAGATGACGATCTTTAAAACTTACATTGATCCAATAAACTCAGAAAATACGCCAGCTCCATGTCTCACAAGTGCTGGGTAGTTCTTGACATCTTGGACAACCTCTGCACGAGGCTCATTCTTGTGTGAATCCATGAGCTTCATGTAGGCGACTTGCGATGCGTATTTACAATTTCAAGACTGGTCTTAAAAAGAGAAGAAAGCTATGATGTTACTTTACTATAAGCTCAAAGTAATTGAAGCCTTTTAAGTTAAAATGGGTGTAAGATCAAGGTTTTACATATGCATACAAAATAGCCACGCATGTTCTATGCCGAAATTGAATCCTGAACTGCAAAGGCGGTTTTCGCACCAAGGTCAATCTATTAGGTAACGTCTGATCGAAATAGGCCTATGGCAATTTCTTCTGGCCTGTCGATGTTGTACAACTCAAACAACTTCTCCACTTCTCCGCAACATCAAGAATGGCAACATAATTCCCGCAGGTCAATTTAATTTCGCACCTAACACAATTACATATGCATTAGTGACGCAGTTGGGGTAGATAACCTTATAACTTCGACAAGCCAATTACTACAATATAGCTGCCTGTTCTTAGCACACTTGTTACTATCCGTACTGAACTACACAGAAGACGAGTGCAAAAACAGTATGCGGACTCATCAATCTGTTCATCTAACCAAGCGGCCGACAGGTCATGTGGTATTGGGTGAGACATTCTCGACTCAAACCCATCTTAGCCCAACTGCCGTGGAACTTCAAGATGGCGAGGTGATACTTCGTGTCATGTACCTTAGCATCGATCCTGCCATGCGTGGCTGGATTGATGACAAGCGTTCATACCTTCCTCCAGTGCAGCTTGGAGAGATTATGCGCGGCTATGGACTGGGTTTGGTTGAGGTGTCCAAGTCAATTCTATTCCCTAAAGGATCCTACGCCCTGGCTAAGACGGGTTGGACGGGTATTGTGAAGCTTCCAGAGACTGATCTTGAGAAAGTCGATAGGAGGATCACGAGCAACTTAACTGATTGGCTCGACACTCTGGGTTTCACTGGTATGACGGCGTATTTTGGTATCACTGAAATTGGAAAAGTCCGCGAAGGAGACTTGGTCGTTGTTACCGGAGCTGCTGGAGCTACCGGATTGCTGGCAGGCCAGATTGCAAAGATTAAAGGTGCAACAGTCATTGGAATCGCAGGCTCAGACGAGAAATGCTCGTGGCTGATTACGGATATGGGATTCGATGACGCTCTGAACTACAAGGCGGAAGATTTTGAGGAGAAGCTGAAGGCTGCAACGCATAGCTTGATCGATGTCTTCTATGATAATGTTGGAGGAGAAATACTGGACATGGCGTTAGAGCGCGCGAAACCGCACGCGCGGTTTGTCATGTGTGGCGCCGTCAGCCAACATAACGAGCACACCTATGGCCTCAAAAATTACCTAATGATTACGAGAATGAGAATCACCATGCAAGGATTCATCATTTTCGATTACAGCCAGCGATTCCCCGAAGCTCGAGAACAACTTTCGAAATGGTTAGCCGAAGGGCTCATAAAGCGCAGACAGACCGTCATCAAGGGCGGCATCTCTCAGGCAGAGAAGGCTCTTCTCGGCTTATATGAAGGGCTTAATACTGGTAAGAAGAACCTCCTCATTTACGTTTTTATATGAAGCTAACGGTTTATTTCACTTAAGGCAAACTTCTGATCGAAGTCAGCGAAGACCAGTCGGGATCAGCCGGGGCTGACTAGACGTGTGGTCTACTGCTGCAGACTGATAAAATGACCTCGCAGCACTAGTCTGCATATATCTTGCGGGCTTCTCGTCTGATGCTTTCACTCTTCTGTCCGTCAGCCCAGCCGTTGACATTAATTTGGAAAACGGCCTGACCTGCGCTCTAACTACATGAGTGAGTTTCTGGTTGCCACAATCAGCTCACACGATGAAGTTGGCAGATCTGTCATATGTCGTGGTACAGCCAAAGGAATTTGGCCCTGGGCTCTGAACTTCTTGAGTGGGAGCTGTTGCTCGTCTTCCATATCCATCAATAACAAGTAGACAACTTAAAATTGTGATATTTGAGAGACAACAACAAAGTCAAATACAATGTGCAAATTGGCAGTTTATAATATTTTCTACGTCTCAGAATTTCGGTCTGTATGCGCACTGACAGCAATCTGCTTTACTTATTCAAGTTTGACATTTCGTGTCACATCTGATCCTCAGGAAAATGGAGCCTCTCATATCCAATACATTAGATGAATCGAATATTCAAGTCGAAGTATCCTTGTTGGCAGACTCTAACATCTGGCCGTCCCAAACTTTCAATCGCCGTCTTCCTTTCATGGATGTCCGTCTCTGTGGCACTTGAAACGAGTTGAACGTCTGCCTGCCAACGTCGCTGATTGGGATACCAGCTGTTCTGCACCGCAGAGTTTGTCAATTTAGTAATGCCTAGTCCCCCCGGACACCATCTATAGTGGGCCAGAATGACCAAACCTGTCTGTAATGTTTTGCTTGATTGTTGATTGAGACTTTGTGACAAGGTTGAAAGGATTGTAAATACAGCCCATATCAAATCAATATCGTATCTCGTGCCCTCACTCAAGAAGGCACGCAGAAGTTGAAGATGATGATTGGCACAAGTATGTAAGCTTTCTGGCACTCCTACCATCGATGTCGACAATTCTTCATCAAGCGGTATATGAAATTGCCACAAGGCAACAGCCGTTATAGTCGAGGACAGTAAAACAAAGAATACAGTAGCTGGGGATAGTGTTTGCGCCGCCGGCTCGAGTCGTAAAATAGTCGGGATAACCTAAATAAATGGTGTCAGTCTGTATTTCAGCACAACGTGTGCCAGGTTACGAAATGATGACGATTCTTACTTCTGCAAGCAGCAGTGTGTGCTCATACGCTGAATAGAACTCTGGTTTCGACGCCCATGAAGTGTTGAGCAGCAAATCGAACATATCCCGAGAAACAACTAAGACATTTTCAGCGACTGGTTCACATTTCTTTCAAGATGGAATGGCGAACAAGTTATGACATATATTCCGTGGAACCAAATCATCACCTCGGCTTGGTACACGTGTTCGAGGTCGTCCAACTTTAGCAGTTCAGATGGGAAGTCCAAAAAGAACTGCTCCAATGATGATCTCGTTTGACCCATTCCGAGACTCTTTAGCTGAAATTGTAGCGCAGAATGTAGATATCTTTTCCAAGACAGTAAAAGTCAGCTTGAATGCCACGTAGAGTGTTCGGATGTTTTACTTTCTGAGAGGCTCGTAAAGCGCGAAGAAAGTTTTACCCATTATGTCCTGGGAGTCAAACGAACCAGCATCCGAGTTTTCTAAGCGCTCTGATGAAGGGATATCGAGATTGCCGGCCTGGAAAAACTGCTGGCGATGAGACTTGTATCCAAGATGAGAGGGTTTGTCGTCGTAATGTAAGAGATCCAAGACACTAGAGAAGTACAATGTTTTCTTCAGTATTTATGGCCTTTCAGGGCAAATGATGGCCTACTTACGTGTCCTGTAACCGAACGGTTGCACCAGTACTTTTAATGTCAGTTGTTGAACTTTCAGATCGGATTCTCGCCTGTAGGTACTCACAGAAGTATCATAGGCCCGTAGCTTGAACCAGACGACTTACAGCCACCCTCTAATTCTGCCCAGATAGTCCGAGCCAGGATATTCCACCTAGCTGCTATGCTGACGAGAGGACTCTTTAATGCCCATGTGAAACTAGCCAATACAAGGGCGGCTGCCTGACTAATGTTGAGGTCCCGAGACTTCCATGTCAGCATCGGCACGAGCCTCATCGCTTCAATACGTAAGCTGTCGATCAGAAGTTCCCTGTTCTGTTGAAAAGGTGGTAACAAGTCTACTGGACCAAGCTCGAGTGCAACGGCTAGAAGAATACAGACGAGTTCTTGTGGGCAGTTTGTAAAATCCAGCCCACCATTGGTAGGGAATGGTGTATGAGTGGGTGGGGCGAAGCATTGGACAAGTTCAAAAATGCCTCTGGTGGTTGATGAGAAGTTTTTCTGAAGCAAATGGGATGCTGTCACTTCGTCCAGACCTGACTGGTCAAGACTTTCGGGTAGATTAAGCACCTGGTCTTGAGTATTGGTGGCCTGAATCTGGGAAATTGGAGAAGGTAGAGTAAGAGACTCGGCCAAGATCGCGTCAGACAAATTTGGCACATGTGTAACCTGGAACTCATCGGTGGCCAGCTGCTCTGTAAGAATTGATGCAGCTTGTCTAACAGCTTCAGACTCAGCATCCTGAACCGCGGTGAGCGATGACTCTTGGGATTCGCCATCCTCAGTCACCCTTGTGGCTTCGTTGTGTTGACAATGGAAATTGTCGCCAGTGTCACCATGGTCGACAACAACCACCTCGTCTAGCCTTTCCTCCCCGGTGTCAGGCCATGCACCATCCGACACAGAAGAACCTATTATGCGTTCGGAAGACTGTAACGGAAGACGGGAAATGCCTGGCACCGGCGTACTTGGGATGCGAGCACGGGATACGGTATTGCGATTGCGGGTCTTGGACTTCTTTGGTCTTCCCCTACGCCTGGTCGGTCTATTGTGTGCGCATTCTATTCCCAGTCTCGTACATCTTGGACAGGGTATAACACCGTCGCATTGCGACTTCTGGGGAAACATTAGGTACTCAGTATTTCAATTGCATCCGATTGATCAAGGAAGACGTACGAGCTCCCAACAACGATCACAGGCCCGAGAAGCCGCCGGGGAATTTTGCATGTTGGCGCAGATGGCCGGTGGCTCTTGCGAGCACTGAAGTGTTTGGAGCTATTGTGTTGTTTGACCAAAAACCCTTTGGACTACAAAGGTGCCTGCATCGAGATGAAGAACGGCTCATTGACTCTTGCACTGCACTCAAAGGTCGGCTCTCGCTGACGATTGCAGACAGAGGGCGAGGCGGGAGAGGACGAAGCGGGGGAAGAAGCGGGCGGATAAGCGCACTTGGAGATAAGCTTGTGGTTGATAAGATTACGTAGCTCTCACTACGGTCAACTATTTATCCGCCGGACATATTTCCAGCACGACCTGGTATCTTCCTTTCCTCCATCACTCATGCAATTAAACCTGCTGTACCAGTACGTCCCGCCGTCGTCCACCGTTGTCAGCCATCCCACCAATGTCAAATCCCTTGCTGCAGCCCCCAATCTGGCCCCTTGGGCTCTCTTTATCGGGGGACGATAACCAAAACTTACGTCGACGTCAGTGCTGCCAGTGATTCCTGTACCCCTGCTCCCGGAATGCATCCCGCTCACGCTACCTAGTCGTCCGACGATGTAGACTCGCTTTCACGGCCATTGACGGTTCCTGAAGCGGCGGGAAAGGGATCTTAGCCCAACACCAAAGTAGATGCCCTCCCACAGAAATCCTCAATCAAGCGTCGACAGCAAGTCTCCCTGGGTCGGGTGTGCGCGTAGGCCACAGCTGGAGCTATCGGCTGCTATCTCTTGATTCTGGGTTCTTAAGGAAGGAAAGCATCTAATTAGATGCTTGGCTGAAGAAATGATGGTCTTCGCGTTGGCAAGGCGTTGAAAACCGTGATTGATGTGATGAAAATCCCGACCTCAAAGACTCGGGCGCGACTAATAGCAAAGAAAATCGAGGGAAAATTGCAAATTAATACAAGTAATACAGAAAATTAAGAAGACTCTGCTGGGAGGGCTAGGGAAGGTCTCGTTCCTCCACCAAGCTATCCTTTCAAAAGGTTTCTCTCGTCGATGCTTGAATGAATGATGCTTCTTCTTCCTTCCGCAGGTCTCCGGTCAGAGACCCTCCCTTTTATCCACCCTTCCGAGCGGCCCCACATTTCCCGGCCCTTCCTTCCCGAAGCGGCAATCCCCACCGCTTCAGTACCATCGAATGTTCCGACAGATATATAACTGTTTGGGGACGTTTCAATGGTGCTATGTGACAGCGTCGCGATACTCACCAGTTTGCGTGGGAACGTGATATTACGACACAGCGTAGGCAATTATTGAATACCTTGCCGGTGTATCACAATGCTATATTGACTCTTTACCAAAATAACCAATAGAAGAGTGAGCGTGTTAGTTCTCGATAGGAGGCTGTTGGACCAAGTGTTGAAGAACCAAATGCTCGGAGTGTTGGGTGTTCCTCAGTGAAACAATTTCAACATCGAGCCGAATCTTCCGAGGGCGTCAGCCTTTAGGCTCCAGCCTTTTCCCTTTTTGCAGCTTCACATGATACCAGGCGGGCTGGGCTACGACTAAACTTTAGCCGATAAGGTGGCATATGCTGTAGACGATGGTCACACCCTTTCGACTCGCAGAGCGAATCAATGGTAGATATACAATAGAAGGGTTGTGTCAGGTTGTTACTTCGAGGATTTACAGAAGGAGATGGCTGCATGGCTGCTGCATGTCGAGCATCTCTATTGCTTGTTCTCCATGATCAGTTTGAAGCGTACCGTCAGCTGGCACACCTTGTAATGAAATATTAATCCGAAAAGCAAAAAGTGGGCAGCCGAGCGGGAAAGCTGTTAAAAAGGATGGTGCGAGCATCAGCGGGAGGATATGCTACAGCTCGGTGCTACGGAGTGTTGAATTCAATCCTCGCCTTTCCTACCTCGCATGCAGCGGGGTAATCGTAAAGTGCAGTGCGGCTGAAATCACAAAGGTGCGTCGTAAGGCGCAGAAGGATTTTCCAAAATTACAATTCTCCGATTGTGTAATTTCCGTGTTTCAACCCATCTACCTATCCCATGCAGCCCCCGCGAATATCGAGAGGTAGGGTCTATGGCTTGTTGCCTAGTCGCCTCGTCGCCTCGTCGCAACCCTGTGAAGCAGCTTCAACCCGGGTCACAACGGCAGTTGATAGATGCAGGTTACAGACTCAAATATAAGCCCGCTTACTCATGCACTCGTCAGTTGACATCCAATTGCGCGGGATGACTGTTGTGTACCCGCATCTTGCATGGGCTTGGCGTTCCTCTTCCCGGACTGTTGCTGCTGACAGATTTTCAGGCGGCCATCGAAGCACTAAGATGGATGCATTTGCTCTCTCCCACCGGCAGTGCTCTTAAGTCGCCGGCGATTTCTTTTGAATGGACGGTTTTAAAAGCTAGGGACTTCCGCGTGAGCCTAAAATCGGCTATCTTCTTTGAGAACTTCAACCGGCCTCCCTTTTTACCATGGCTCCGATTCGAACACTCAGTGACAATTTTGGCAGCGCCAGTCAGACGGTGCAAGGCAAAGAAGATCAGGGAAGAAAATTAGGCCGAGGAGGCAACCAGCAAGCCTCAGAATCGGTCAAAAAGGCACATGCCCTGCAGCCTCAACAAAGCGACCGAGCGGAGCGATATGCTAACTCGTGTCTTCTGGTAGAATGTGGGGACCTCGGCTGATATGCAAGACTTGAAGCAAAGCCTCGTGGAGATCGGGGGCAAGGTTATTCAATCGGTCGTAGCTAGGGATATCATTATCAGCGGTGTCATCAAAATCGGTATGCTAAGATCCCAACGACTACAGATGGGATCCCTCCATGGCTGACAATCTCGTAGAAGGACCCATTCCCTCGAGCTTCGAGCAAGTAATTTAATATCATCCCCGTGCTTTGCCCGAGTCAAGCTCATCTTATACAGCCAGACAATCCCTCAAAACCTCACCGTCCCGGTTTAACTCAGAACAAAGGGTCCGGTGTGCGTGTAGCCAGTACAACCTATAAGTCACTGGTTGGTGTCAAGATTTCAGCTGATTCCCTGGAGCTGATATGACGGGGCAGGGTTGCAATTGAACGGTGCCGTTATTGGCTAGATAGCTATTACCATCTCCATCCTCAATTGAAATGAACGTCTCCGGTTTATATTTTATATTTCAAACGCTCGATTCTGCCCGCCGTCGCTGTCGTAATTCCATTTGATTTCACCGCGGCATTGTCTGATCTCACGGGCTCAGCCTCGTATCACAAACACTATGTGGCGAGACATTCGGGAGTGAGTCGGGCGCCCAAGGCGGGGTTAAAATCTGCCCAAAGCACAACCAGCTCGACGCCGTCACAGAATATCTTTACGGACAACAGTCTTTCCATCCTCCCTATCTTTTCACTTTTTTCTTTGCCCCTTGGAACTCGACTCAGGGTCAATAACATGAAGCTATTTCGGACTGAAACCGCAAGGCCGTCGGGCGGCATCGTCGCCGACTCTGATAAATATGGTCTAGTAACTTGGTCCGAGCCTGCCAGTCCCATCGTTGAGTAGGTTAATGCCAAGACCACATTCTCAAGTCGTCGCTGATCATCGTCTATTCTCTAGCGTCATATTTCTTCATGGTTTGTCGGGCCATCGCGACCGTACATGGTCGCTCAAAGATGGCAACGGGCTATGGCCAGAAGCTCTATTGGCTCCCAAACTGCCTGAGGCTCGGATGATGGCATATGGATACGACGCGCACGTGCTTAAATCCGACTCACCGGTATCGAACAATGGAATTGGGGAGCACGCCAAGAGCTTGCTCTCGGCCCTCGCTTCTCACAGAGGGACCGACAAGAGTGCAAGTGGAGTTGTAACGGTTACTACGGTGTGTTGTGCTAAAACTTATCAGGTCAATCGTCCCATCATCTTCGTAGCCCACAGTCTTGGTGGGCTCGTTTGTCAAGAGGTAGGAGGCCCTAAATCTTCAACTGACCAAACTTTTTAAGTTGATTACATATTTACGAATTTGACATATAGGCCCTAGTGATGTCGAGAACGAGTGCTGAAGATCATCTCAGGAGTATTCTCCGTTGCACATCGGCAATTGCTTTTATTGGGACGCCTCACACTGGGGTCGGCTTGGGGGATGCTGTGCATCGATTGATGCGATGGACATCTCATGTTCGGCAAGCCAATCCTAGAATTCTTCAGGTGCTCCGAAGGGACTCGGAATTATTGGCTCGAATTCGAAACGACTTTCATTCGTTGCTCAGGTCTCAACTAAGCGACGGCCACCGCAAAATATCGATAACTTGTTTTTATGAGGAACTTCCCACACCTCGTTTTGGAGAGGTACTTGAAATATCAATTTCATTCACTTTCCCATCTCTATCGTGCCATATCCGATCTTCCCTATGTTTTACTCACAATTATATACATCAACGTATTTTGACATCTCTGACAAGGCCATAGATTGTCCCGAAGTCCTCGGCTATTCTACCTTCATACCCATCTATTGGAATCCACAGCCATCATAAAGATATGGTAAAGTTTGCTAGCGAGAATGATCCGGGCTTCATTAGCATTGTTGGAGAGATTATGAGATGGGTAAACGATATCCTCTCCCATGATTGCTTGATAAGCAACAATCCAGAGTCCCGGTTCCCGTTGCGAGGCGGTCCCTCGGAACCGATAACAAAGATGGAAGAGTCAGGCATCATAATAATACAGGGTGATGTCTTACATTCCAGCATTGTTAATGGATGCCAGGTTATTCATGGGGATCTTGTCTTTAGTTAGAGCTTTTCTGGAATGCCTTGAGAATGAACTGATTGAAACCCGATTTGACTGCGGTACCATGTGGCCACCGAATCAGAGACAGAAGCGTAAATCACACTCCAGCTGTATGTGGCGTTAGACTATGATGCGTTATGACGCTATGTGAATGTCTTAAGCGGACCACTCGCGAACCTTTGAGGTGGGAGCCTGGCAAAGTGCGAATTCTTGAGTGGCGTGGTGCATGCACGTCGGATGACGAGCCACTACCATCCATTGTAAAATTTTCAAAATCAGATCACGCTACGAGACCCGTCTGTGTTGTGATTTAAGGCGTCCGTTCCGCTTTTCGTCGTTATGGTTCGCCAATCGCAAGTGCAAGAATTGTGCTGCTGTAACGTGCCCCCCTCCTCATCTGTTCACAAGTATTACCATTAAAATGTACTCACAACACATAAATGTAAACATCGGAAGCCTCAAACATCTATCTTGCGCTGCACGCATATACATACACTTGCTACCGACCTAGCTCTCACAATGGATGAGAACGCCGCCAAGGCTCTACCGGTATGATGAATTGATTTCCCATTGCTGCGACAAGAGATATGTCTCAAAGAAGTCTGGAACTTAATCCCACAGTAGATCTCGCCTTTGAGCCCGTGGGCCACAAGTGGTGGCCAGGTTGACGTTCGGGACGCTCATAAGTCAGTCATCGGGAATAAAGTCACCGTCGGTGAGATTAACTACGGTAAGTCATTGTGCTTCTCTAGTCTGTATGCTGCGGGGCATCACCTTGCAGAATAAATGCATTTGGTGACAAATGCTGTCGAGAAACACAGGACATATGGTGATAGCTAACTATGCAATGCAGGGGTCAAATCTGTTGGTGTGTTATTAACTCATGTTTGTAACGGATCGTCGTGTTGACCCTCGCAGATAATGAAAAGTCCGAAATTATTGATTGGATGAATGGCTTTTCATTGCTTCCATTTTTTAGGAAACACAAACAGTACGCTGAGGTAGCACGCAAAAGTCCTGGTACTGGGGAATGGATCTTGAACAGAGATGAATTCGTTGAGTGGAAAGGGGGATCGAACGCTATACTATGGTGTCATGGAATACGTGAGTATTGTAATTATAAAAGGAATTTAGAAGATGCTCATGAAGACGTAGCTGGCGCCGGCAGGACCATTCTCGCGTACGTTGCTCGTTTTCATATAGAACGATGCTTCTTCCCGCCCTCAACCATTTTCTCCGATATTAATAGCTCCCAGGTCAATCGTGATTGAACACCTCCGACAAGTATGCATCACCAATCCTAGAGATTTCTTATGCATTTATGTCTATTTCGACTATCAGGAAGCCGAAGATCAACGCACGGCTACCTTTATTACCAGACTGTTGGCAAATATGCTGCAGCAGGCAATATTGGCGCAACACGAAGATGTCCCCGCCAAGGTTAGGGACATTTACAAAGAGTACATCATTCATAAATCGATGCCTGAGTCAGGGGATTTCTTAGAGCTACTCAAACAAGAGTTTGGGAAATTCAAGAAGGTCTTCATTGTCATCGACGCTTTGGATGAGTGCCCGAATGACCCGTTCAACGCTAGGGATGAAGTTTTGAAGATAATCCGTGGATTTCCGCCAGCTGTCAATGCTTTGTTCTTCGCCCGAACTGACTTAATTGATGAAAATGAGATGAAAGCGGGTGCGAAGCTGCATATTTCAGCTCGAAACGACGACCTTAAACGCTATATCCTCAGCCGGATCAACTCTTCTTCATTGTTCAAGAGCGTGGTTGAAATGGATCAGAAAGCCTCTTCCAGCATTGTTGACACTGTCATTAAAAATTCGGATGGGATGTGAGTATCAAGATACAATGTCAATAAGCGGCGGCTAACATAGTGTTCTATGACAGGTTCCTTCTTGCACAGCTCCATATGGATGACCTGGTTCAAGCAATGAACATGAGAGGTCTACAACACAGATTGAGGCACCTACCGAAAAGCACTGATAAGATATACGAACAGGCGCTTGTCCGAATTGAAGCCCAGGACGTGGCTAAAAGGACACTCGCCTTTGACGTTTTATCTTGCATATTATATGCCTCAAGACCTCTAACAGTTAGCGAACTCTCTCATGCTTTGGCGACACGCAATGAAATCAGAAACTTGGAAGATATCAAGCAAAATTTGCAGGTCGAGGCCCACTTAATATCTACCTGTGCCGGCATTGTCATCGTCGACCCTGAGAGTTCGGTCGTGAGATTAGTACACCATACCGCTCAACAATACTTCCAAGACCGCATTATCGAGGATGAATTCTTGCCCCAAGTGCCGTTCAATCTCGCGGAGAAATGCATAGCTTATCTTTCCCTCCCGGAATTCGGCAAACCTCTGCCGGCAGAGGAAGTGTCCCATCGTATGGAGACGTATCCCTTTCTCAACTATGCGGCTGACAACTGGCACATTCATCTTGCGAAATCGCCTACTCGCGATCTCAATCATCACACTCTTAGATTCCTTCAAAGCATGGAAAATGTTTCATCTGCCGTGCAGGCTATGAGCGGCTGCCTGATCTCACTCGAGAAGCTCGTTTCTGGCCTCCATCTAGCAACGTATCTGGATTCTCCATCAGCTGTGAACATTCTTTTATCGAAATCTATCAACCTCGACGCAAAAACACAATATGGCGAGACTGCCATGCATTGGGCCATTCAATACGGGTGCACCGATATTCTGTATGCCCTGATTCAACGTGGCGCAGACATCAATGAAACGGACAAAAATGGAAAAACCGCTTTGCATATGGCGGTGGCACGCGAGAAAATTCACTTGGTGAAGATCCTCCTTGAGTCGAAATCCATTCACCTGAACATCCTGGACTCCAAGAACTGGACGCCTCTTAGAATTGCAGCACACAAAGGACACGAAGCGATAGTCCAACTTCTCGTGGATCGTGAAGCCAATTTGGATATTCGAGATCAGGACCAGGGCTGGGCCGCGGTGCGAGACGCAGCGTTGCAAGGGCACTGTCAAATGGTCAAATTTTTGATTCGACGTGGCGCGGCCTGCGAAGTGCATGCACGCAACCGTCACCCTTGGTCCGTCCTATGCTGGGCAGCCAGTCAAGGTCATGAATCAATAGTGCGGTTACTAATTGAAAAGGAGACAAATCTCAATGTCACTACCGAGGACGGCAAATCAGCACTCAGATGTGCCATGGAATACGACCACGGCAAGGTTGTCTGGCAACTCACACAAGCTGGCCCAGAAAGGATCAATATCAATCTACAGGACCAGGAAGGGTGGTCGCCATTACATGCAGCGGTGAAGAGAAGCCTCGTGAAGGATGCGAGCCTTCTATGGCTTATGCTTGAGAATGGTGCCGACGTTAACACGAAGACCAATAAAGGTTTGACTGCTTTGCACCTCGCAGCAACAGAGGACGACATCCCCGTTGCTTGGGTCCTCTTAACAAAACATGCAAATATAAATGCGAGAAACAAGGGCGGCATGACGGCCTTGCATCTTGCTAGTCGTTTTGGACATTCACAATTCGTTCGCTTTCTGTTGCATATGGGTGCAGACGCAACTGTCGTGGACAAAAGCAACAAGACAGCACTGCACTGGGCGATCACGGAGCTGGTTGAGGAGTACGAAAGTCAACAACATCAAGCCATCACAAAATACTTGATTGAGTTTGCAATGGACGTCACTATCCAAGATGATGATGGATTATCAGCTCTTCATATCATCGCCTCGGAAGGGTCAATATCTAGCCGTGATCGTGCCCTGTTTGCCAACATGCTATTGGAAAGAGGGTGTGACCCTAATGCGGAAGATTTTCTCGAGAGTCAGACGCCGCTCCAGCGGGCAGTACGCAAGATGCACCACCTGTTGGTTGCTCTCATGATGGACAGGGGTGGCGATGCCCATAAGCCAGATAAAGAGGGACGGAGTGCTTTCCATTTTGCGATCGAGACACGCGATCAAGAGTTGATGGATATCCTTGAGGGACGCACTCATGGGAATATGCTAGATACACTGTGAGCTAGTCAGTGAGATTTGAAAGGGTGCGTATTTTGCCACCGGAACCTTGAATGGGGATGAGTCATCTCAATGATCATGGGGATAGAATATACTTGGATATGAAGTGGTGTTAAAATTGAAACTTTCATTTTAATCTAAAGCGCACTTTACGAATACAGGTGGTCGATAATGAAGGATATTTCTTCGTCGCGGTACGTGTCAGGCGACCCATATGCCAACTTCGTTGTATTTACATCAAATACCAAATTCTTGGGGTTTTTGGTCTCATACTTTGGCCACTTGATGGATCCGGCTGTAAGAATAAATTAGCAGCTACTCGATCAGGTTATATTGTGAAAGACATCGAGTCTTACCTTGGTGATAATTCGGATTGCCCTGGGTGAAAAAGCTAACCCACATCCGCGACATGAGATTGGCAAGATGTATGAACGACTTTGGCTGCCCAGTCAAGGGATTGGCGGAGACTGGAGTATCATAGCCATTGGCCTGGATATTGTTGAACACAAAGACAACTTCTTGGAAATGAGTAGCTCCATAAACGGGCTTTATGCCGTTAACGAGAACATTCCAGTGGTAACTCCATACTGGCACCTTGCTCCCGGCCCACGACTGAGCCGTGAGCCGGCGAGCTGCATGTTGCGTGACATCGCCACGATACGCAGCTACTCGCTTCCATTGTTGTCCAAATGAAGCGATAGATCCTCCCGGGCGGCCCTCAAGTGTTGCTGGGATGCCGAGAGCTGGGTCATCCGGGTATAGTTCCGCAATTTCTTCAGCAATAGACGCATCCACACCTGCACCTTTCACAAGAGCCAGAAACTGGTCTGTTGTACTAATTCCTGCCGTGGCATATGCTGTTCCTTCATCGAAGTTGGCTCCTAGCAGCAAAGGCACCTTGACAAATTTGCCTTGCTTTAATAGGGAATCTCCCGGAGCAACGAAAAAGTCATTGTCCACCACCTGACCCCATCCAGGAGCGGCTGCGAAGGAGCTGTTGAAAATAGAGCTCAGCTGCGCAGTGGGCACACGCCTCAGACACGAAACTGAGTCACTGGCGGATGCACAGCTAGTAGCTTCGAGAAGTTTGTTGTAGTATGGCGCCCATGAACTTGCTGTGGCAGGCTTCAATATTCCTGGAAGTGATGAGCCACTTTGGAGGACTGCCCCGTGGAAGAGCCCATCGTTTCGCCCACCGTACGCAACTAATTGAGCGCCAACACTGCGGGCGCCCGCACTTTCGCCCCAAATGGTAACATGCTTGGGATCTCCTCCAAACTTGCCGATGTTCTCCTTTACCCAGTGCAGAGCTAGACGCTGATCACGGAATCCCAGGTTGGTCGAACCCTCCGCTGCTAGGTCAGCACTGTGAAGAAACCCCCACCCATGCAGACGGTAGTTGATGCTGGCAGCTACAATTGGGGCTCCCATCTTGACAGACTGGTCAACTATGAATGAAAGATTGTATCGAGGGTCGGAGCCGCCTCCTTGGGTGAGGCTGCCACCATGAATCCATAATGCGACAGGGAGGTTGTCGTTCTTGCTTGTACCAGATGGCCGAATAACATTAATTGTGAGACAATCTTCTGAAACGTAGTTACCGAGCACCCAGGTGTCGCTTCCATATCCAATGCACTGACGGGAGTACTCGGTTGCATTCTTTGTACCCTTCCATGTAGTGTTGAGGGATTGGGGGACTCGAAACCGCAAATCCTGCACAGGAGGCTGTGCATATGGCATTCCAAGAAATAGATCCTGATTATATGCGCGGTTGTACACGCCCTGATATGTGCCGTTAATAGTCTTCGCAGTTGGCAAGCGTCGACTTGGGGCAGGTGATGCGATGACAAGCCATGACAATAGAAACTGCACCAAGGCACACTGCCAGATGCGATGAGATAAGACCATCGACGGTCGGTGAAATCTCGCAGATCCCTGTGGGATATTAAGGAGTTCAGAATGCAAAGTGGTCCCTATGGGTTTCGAGAGTTAGGAGGATACCGCCGAAAGAACGGAAGAGTGACATATAAGCTATATATACCCCATAAGGCCTGATCTGTGGCCCGCAAACTGACTAACTAAAAGTCGCTAGATTCTAGAATGAGAGATCGACATGAAAACTTCCAGACACGGGTAAATGTTTCCTGGGAGACCTATGAGCGATGTGCAGCTTTGACCGTCTCACGGGCGACACCTCCCGAAATGGCGGCGGGGCCTTCGATCCCAAGCCGTCACGCGAGTTTTGTCTCCACTTGTGGCATTGTCCCAGGCCAAGACGGTGAAATATCGGTGCATTATGCAGGATATTCAGCTGGGTCTTGAGATCGATGAGGGAATATCATACCTACTGTATGCCAGTAGCTCAATACATGGCAAGCCCAACGATTGGGCGCATGCGCTTAACCGGAGCCCCCGCTAACTTTTGGCACAGTCCTCGTCTTTTCGAGCCTATATTTCGTGTGCAGATGTGTCCAAATAAGGAGACCTCATCGTCGACGACTATTCTCTTGGAGTTTCAATTGCGCTCTGAGTTAAAGCGATCTGGCTTGGCAGCTGAGCCTACTACTTAGGTGCTGCTGGATAGTGAAAGCAAGCATAAAGCTCGCGTGATGTAAACATCTGCGAGTCTCGCCTCTTGAGAATGGGACCAGCCCCTCCTAGTCTCGTACAGCCATGGGCCAACTAGTAAATGGAATCCCCTGTCGTCTAACGACTCATGACCTCTAGTTGAGGTAAATCTACGCCTATACTTCGGATATCTCAACAAGCTTGTCCAATTGTATCCTCAATTAAGTCTAATTTAGAGGAGACAATGGGTCGAGTAGACCAATAATCGGACCGATTGCAGCACACAATCCGGTCTGGGGACCCCGCGTTTTGCTGCGCCTTGCCCCCACACGCCGCTGGCACGTAGTGTCCGCCCGCTCACAGACTAAGATCAGGCTACTAATGATGGTGGTAACAGAGTAACTGCATGTTCATGACTTGTAGATGCACTTGCTTGGGCAAAGTGGAGCAGTATAGTCGAAGATCACACATCCAACTGATTGGAACAACACATTGATCCCAACGTCTTGCATGCCCGCAGAGCGCCCCTTGGTTATCTCCACTATCTTGCGCCGCTTTATCGTGGCACTACGCTAATCGAGGTATCCTAAACGCACCCACGTAGAGTGGGTTAGCTGCGGCAAGGTCATCTCAGCTCGCAGGTGAGTTGGCAATTCCAAGCGCAGTCTCCAGGATGGCTCAATTTCGACACACGATCAGTACACTACTGATCTCACACGTGGTCATTCCCATGGAAGCGGTCTCTGGAAGGAAACGTCCCAGATGAATCTGACAATATTCAGGGTCATATTTGCTACCCTATATCTTCATTTTGCTGTATTGCCGCTGTCGCTTTTGGGTCTCCCACCTTTGTCAATTCAGTTCAGTTTACAAAGTTTGTGAATCAACATTTCAAGATACACTATAGTGGCTTTAGTTTAATCCGTCTTTGAAAGCTCAATAGCAAACGCATGATGGCCCGTTTGAAAGAAGCCGTATGTTCGGCATGAAACCTTGTTGCTGAGTACCCAAATGGTCAAGAAGATAAGGCAGGCTAACTAGACGCTCTGCAATTATGATTTGGGAGAAGTATTGAATGACGAGAGATGTATTCGACCTTGAAGAGGCTAGCATCGGGGTGTCTGGTAATGGAAAGGACATTGCTTCTGCTGAGCGATATGGTGACCCGTTTTTTTCCGCATCGTGACTCTGATGATGTCATTGTAAAGAAACATTGGATCCAAGTGGTTGATAAAGAAGACTGATGCAGACGCTTGATTCAGGCATGGGGTAATATTGATAGAAGAGAAACAAAACAGGGAGATCCCTCTGTGGAAAGATTAGGTTGGTCTTACATAATCACCTCATATTGAGCACCGGTTGTTCCAGGTAGTTGGATTTGTCATCATCCACGCTCCACCCACAGCCGCATGAGTGCGGCTGCTCG